>JABUQX010123889.1:27500-30000 GCA_015478945.1 Trachelipus rathkii | reverse complement strand
CTAAAAGAATAATTAGAATTATAAACTTAAAATAAAAATTATATTTCTTTTTTATAACCAATAAAAATTCTTAATCAGTAAACTATATTTTCATTTTTTAAAAAGGTGCGGAACAAAAGAGAGCGGAAACTTTTTTTGATCCGCACGTGCAAGTCCGCTAATTTCCTGGCGACTCCGCACCTCCGCTAGTCCGCACCTATTCTGGTGGTCCGCTCGGAGCGGACTAGCGGACTAGCGGACTAAAGAGCGGAGTGCTTACACCTCCCTGATATATATATATATATATATATATATATATATATATATATATATATATATATATATATATATATATATATATATATATATATATATATATATATATATATATAGATGCTGGAAGCTGTAATAATTATAGAGGTATCTCACTGATGGACCATCTGACGAAAATATACGAAAGAATATTGGAGAGGAGGTTGAGAGAGAAAGTAGAGCCGAGACTGGAGAGAAGAACAGTAATGGTATAGAAGAGGAAGAGGAACGACAGACCTCTTATTCACACTGAGAATGGTCTCGGAAAAGATGCTGGAATATGGCAAGAGATTCTTTGTAGCCTTCATCGATCTGCAAAAGGCATTCGATTCGGTGAAGTGCCAAGGAAAAAGCTCTGGAGAGCTATGGAGAGGAATTATGGAGTGAAGGGTAGATTAAAGAAGGCGATAGAAAGTATGTATGAGAAATGCAGCTGTAATGTTAGAACTGAGTGTGAAAACGATAGATGGTTTGAGGTGAAAACAGGAGTGAAGCAGGGGAGTGTTTTATCGCCACTGCTGTTTATATTATATTTAGACATGGTGATAAGGAAAGTGAAAGAGAGACTGGGAGAATTTGAAGGGGACATAATGGCATATGTGGACGATCTGGCATGTTGGAGCGAGAGAGAGGAGGCGATTCGAGAGGTGGTGGAGTTGTTTGTGGAGGAGTTGGAGGAAGCAGGGATGAAGATGAACATACAGAAGACAGAGATATTAACAGTAACCGGAGGAAATGAGGAGAGGATGAGAATGATGGTGAGAGAGGAGGAGGTGAAGGCGGTAAATACCTGCAATTATCTCGGAGGGTGTTTTAACAGAAGGGGAGGAAGTGGAGAAGAGATTACGCGAAGAATGGAAAAGTATGGATTAGTTATGAAAGCGGTATACCCCATGATGAAAGATAGAAACATCAGAATAGAGGTTAAAAAAGTGATTTTTAACAGCCTGACTCCGACGCTGCTGTACGGAGCCGAAACATGGACAACAACGAGAAGGCAGGAGAGTATAGAATACAAGCGACGGAGATGAGGATATTAAGAACTATGATTTGGAAAAGTAGGAGGCTGCAGAATAAGGGAATGAAGTTATTATTAGAGAGAGAAGATAGGGGTGAAAGAAGGTGACACTGAAGATGAGACGTAGGAGGTGAAATGGGTGGGGACATCTGGAGGATGGAGCAGGAGAGAATGCCGAAAGAAGGTGGGAATGGACACCAGAGGGCAGAAGACCAAGGGGAAGACCGAAGAAGAAATGGGCGGAATCGGTGGAGGACTCTCTGGAAAGATGTCAGCTACCAAATATGAGAGCGCTGAAGAGAAGAGGAATAGTGCAGGAGAGGGACGTCTGGAAAGATAACTTGCGCGGCTGACAGAAGAATCCTTCCTGGGAGAGGAAAGAAAGATATATATATATTTATATATATATATATATATATATATATATATATATATCATAACCAACATAATATATATATATATATATATATATATATATATATATATATATATATATATATATATATATATATATATATAATATATATATATATAAAATTATATATATATATATATATATATAACATATATATATATAAAATTGCAAAAATTGCAAAAAAAAAAAAAAAAAAATTTACGTAATTTAAGTCTTTAATCCATTGGAAAGGTATTTTTTTTCCTCGAGGTCAAAATGAAACTGAATGGACGTTCCTACATCTTCACTTGAGTACTGCTATCATTAATACTTTGTATAAAAAAATTATTTAAAAAAAAAAAAAAAAAAAAATTATTTACCATTTTTTTCAAAAATGTTTTTTAATATCAAATTTTCCATTAAATTTCTTATTTTTATACCTAGGTTTAATAAAATAGGATCTAAATTAAGGTTTTTTAATAACATTGAATAAAATTTAAAATTAGGTATTTTATTTTAATTTTTGAAATTGGAGTAACACTTACCCCAGTTCAGTGTTACAGTATGCAAAAAAAGGTTCAGTGTTTAAGGGTTAAGCATGCGATCCCCATAAAACAATAATGGCAACTGACTTTTACTCAGCGCGATGCCGGTAACGACCCTACAAAATGAGAAGATGCCAATAATTACTTTATGCCGTCGTAACATAAAAACGGTCGATGGTAGAGAAACACTAAAAACATATTTGGAAACTGCATAAAAAAACTGTATAAAAAACAGTAAAAAACCAGAAGAAA
>JABUQX010123889.1:20000-22500 GCA_015478945.1 Trachelipus rathkii | reverse complement strand
TTTGTAAAATGGGAATTTAATGTATAAAATTAATTTTCTGTTCTGCAAGTACTATATGGTTTGGTTCATAAATAGTTAAAAAATTAGTTATATCGTGCCGAATTATGTTAACGTTACAAATGAAATAAAGAATTTACAGTATGGTAATTTTAAGCTAAACTTTTACACAAATTAAAGTTAATCTTATCTTCACGTCTAATAACACCGTCAAGAACAGAGATGAGATTAGAAGAACCAAGATACTTCCAAATCTTCCCGTTAAAGATTAAAGATAGGTTCGAAAACTTTGGAAGATTTTGATATAAAAATAAGAGTTAGAAGGTTGAGAACTGTCATTTTTTTCGACGTAGCGTAGAATGAGCGTAGGTTTCAGAAAGAAGGAAAAGTTGAAGTTGATATTAATAGATAAAATAGTTTATCAAGGAAAGATACAACCTCAGAAGCACAAGTTTTAAGAACCATAACTGGTAAGGCGTCGGGAACCGTATTCCTTCTTAGTGTTAAGCCGTTTTCGTTTTAGCATTTTGTCTTACGCTCGATAAGACAAATTCTTACGCATTTTAAGAACGGTTTCGTGCCAAAACGACCGCGAATAAATTCTTATTCTTAAAAACTTGTTTACAAACATTACAAAAATCAGCTGTTACTATAATTGACTTCAAGGATTTGGTATATAAAAATGAAGAATAATGATGATGTTTCAGAATATTTTAGATTTTTGGAGTAATAAAAATAAGGAGGAGAGATTATTGCCCTTTCTTTCTTTATATATATATATATATATATATATATATATATATATATATATATATATATATATATATATATATATATATATATATATATATATTATATATATATATATATATATATATATATGGGCAAAGTTACTTAACAGTTAACGCTCACACGGAACGGGAGGTCGGATAAGAAAAAAAATTCACAGGTAGCATCTATGATACATAAATAGATGTTCTAGGGGCAAAATGAATTTTTATTTCTAATAGAGTTGAGAAATCAGGCAGATTAGGTTACGTTAGGTCAGGTCAGGTCAGTAAAAAAAAAAAAATTCATTTTGCCACTAAAACATCTATTTATGTATCATAGAGGCTACCTGTGAAATTTTTTTTTGATCCGACCTCCTGTTCCGTGTGTGTTAAGTAACTTTTACCATTATATATATATATATATATATATATATATATATATATAGATATAAATATAAAAATAAAAAAATATAAAAAAAAATATATATATATATATATATATATATAATATATATATAAATATGTAATATATATATATATATATATATATATATATATATATATATATATATATATATATATATATATATATATATATATATATATATATATATATATATATATATATGTATATATATATATATATATATATATATATATATATATATATATATATATATATATATATATAATATATATAATAATACATATATATATATATATATATATATATATATATATATATATAATAACATTTAATATCTATATTTTACCTATATATATATATATATATATATATATATATATATATAGTATTTGTTACAAATAAAAAAAAAACAATGAAAAGTGCATCATTGTAACATCTTTTCATCAAAAATTGGCAAAGCTGAAAATTAAAGCCATTTTTATTCTTCAACGGGCCTATCACGTAGAAAACATTATCATTGCATTTTTTTATGAATATTTTAAGGATAATTAATAAAATTGTGAATATCACACAAATATTTGACACAATCTCATTACTCTTAAAGTCATTAATAAAAAAAATTGATTCCATTGTAAAAAAAAAAAAAATAAAAAAAATTTCATGACTGCTATCCGCCATCATTTCCTTTGTTTACATTTTTCGTAAGAATAGAATTTTTCGGTAAGATTGCGAAATAGCAATCTTACGGAATTTGTCAAAATTCTTACGTTTGGTGAGAATATTCTCAAAATTTTCTTAAAATTTGACAAAACGAACGATTTTTTTGAGAACGTTCTTATTTTTTGTAAGAATTCGTAAGAATATTGCCGAAACGAAAACGGCTTTAAGTTCAAGGTGTGAACAGAAATTACATTTACAGAGGAAGTTACAATATTAGTCATAAATGAGTTGGAGGGAGTTGAAGAAGGAGGAGGAAAGCCCCGGAATCATCCAAAGTGGAATTTGAGGCAAAGTAATTGGGCGAAAATTTCGCCTTTAGCAAAAGGTAAGACACCAACAATGCTGTTGGAAGAAATTAAAGGAGGGAATGAGAAAAATGCAAAGTTTGAGTTGGCAATTATGCAAAGTGACAAAAAGAGCTTGAGGAAAAGGAGCCAAAAAAGATTATTGCATTTTCTTTATCGAAAAATAGTTATTAGTAGAATAGATTTAGCACGATTCAGGGGAAAATAAAAGAAGCGTAGATTCTTGAGCTTGAATACGGTAATTATTGAAGGAAGCGTATCTGCAAATAATAACACAAGAA
>JABUQX010123889.1:0-15000 GCA_015478945.1 Trachelipus rathkii | reverse complement strand
GCAGTGACTCGCGTGCCATACCCGGTCAAAATCTTGGGATATGTCAAGCGCCACCACGCAAGTTCCCGTAGTTTTCCTAAAGGGCGGAAGAACCATAAAAATCGTTAAATAGGCAAGATATCACCAGTAGACCTCGAACAACGCGAAAGGCCGTCACTGGCGTCAGAAAGAAAGAGAATGAGATCCAGTGGTCTAGAAGTGAGAGTTAAGAACAGGGTTCAATGATTTAGATATAATACAGGGAGAGCTATAGGGCGATAGTAGAGGATCAACGGCTTCACTTTTTTTCGGGATAGTTGGAATAGGACGCGCATGAATATGTGCGTGCTGCCAACACTTGAGAAATTGTAATATAGTGAACAGGAGTGACCAGTCGAGCACACATCCCTCAAAACTTCGGGGAGGAATGCCATCGGCCACCCGCCTTCCTAACCTTCATAGATCTCAGGAGCCCATGCACCGATCAAATATGATCACAGGCAAAGGCATAGGACACCTGAGAGGAGAATGGAGGAGGAGGAATCCAGAAATCGGTCCAGGGTATGAGTAGAGGAATAAATTAGGAACGGGCCGAAAGATTGGCTTTCAGTGCGAGATGTTAGCAACAGAGCCATCAGATCGGGAATAAGGAGGAGGAAAGCAGGATTTACAGAAGTCGTGTTAGGAATTTTTTGGCACAAGAGGCCAGGAAATTTTATCAGTAGGGAACCAAGGAGTAGCGCACCTTCGTTTTATGAAAGCCGCTTTGCTCGGCAGAGTACTTCCTGCAACCGATTCTAGCAACTGAAAATTAGTCGAGAGTGATAGGAAGAAACGAGGAATTTTTCCACGCCCCGATAAGCCCCTCAAGCCTGAATGGCCAGAGAAACAGGCCGAGCATACCGAATGAGTGATGAGGGAGAGAAAGATTTCGGAGTCGAAGAAAGTGAATAACCTGCATCCCCGTCAACGACTTACAGCTCCCACCTGTAGTGCAGAGCCGAAGGCTCATCAGAGTCAAAGCAAGTCATTCCAATATAGTTAGGTTGAAGCGAGCGCAAGGCCCCCCAATCACCCCGATCCAAAGGCCAGAAAAAAACGCATTAGGGCATGGTATGGAGCTGTTGGAGAGGAAGTATTAAAGTTAGAGATATAAGGTTTGGTCAGATTTACCAATAGAGGCGAAGTAGTGTATTTATAGAGAGATGGACTAGGTGAAACATAGTTCAAGTGTGTTCAAGAATTTGGTTGGGACGATCCGGAAGTGTGTAGGTTCTTGATTAGTTGCTCAGATCGTTAAGAATGCTGATTGATATACCGTATATATATTATATATATATATATACTAATATATATATATATATATATATATATATATATATATATATATATATATAAATATATATATATATATATATATATAATATATATATATATATAAAATATTATATATATATTATTATTATATATATGTATTAATAATATATATAATTATATATATATATATAATTATATATAGTATATATATTAAATCATATATTTACAGTATATATAATATATAATATATAATATGTATATTATTTATATATATATGAGTGTATATATATATATAAATATAATATATATATGTATATATATATATTATATATATATATTAATATATATATTATTATTAATATATATGTATAATATAAATATATTATATATATATATTATATTATTATATAGTAATATTATATATATATATATATATATATATTATATATATATACTATATATATATAATATATATTATAATATAATAGATATATATATATAATAGCTTATTGTTTACGATCTTTCACCGAAAAGGTATAATTATTTTAAAATTTGTATTTTTCCCACTTTAGAAGTTTTTTGAATATATACCAATTGTTATATTGGCTGGAATTTTCTTAAAATTTAATGCAACCTTAAATAACCCTCTTACTTACGCTTATTACTTACTTATTTGCGTACTTACTTACTTACTTACTACTTTACTTACTTACCATACTTAACCTAACGTAACCTTTCTTAAATATTATAAATTATACACACTATTTTCTTTGCAGTAATGTTTTTATTTCCCCCTTCCATTGAAAATTTATTCTTCTTTTTTCGTACAACAATGAATGAAGGTAAAGATCCGTACTGAATATTAGTGATATATATATTATATATATAGTATATATATATATAAGTATTATATATATATATAAAATATATATTATTAATAGAATATATATATAATATTATATATAATTATATTAATTATATTATGATTTAGTGGCGGCTCCGCTGGTCAAAATCTTTTGGAGTAGGCAACATCAATATATATAAGTATATATAATATATATATATAATATATATATATATATATATATATATACCTATATATATATATATAATACTTATATATAAATATATATATCATTAAATATATATATTAGTATATATAATTAATATATATATTTTATAAAAATGTATATAAATAATATATATATTATATATATTATATAATATATACATTACTGACATATTTATTTATAAAATAATATATATATATATATCATATTATATATATATATTATTATAATACATATATATATATATTACTAATATGAATATTATTATTATATTATATAGTATATATATATATATATATATTTATATTACATTATTAATTAATATATATTATATATAGTATATATATATATATATATTATATATATATTATATATATAGATATATAATATATAGTATATATATATAATAATAATATATTATATATAGATTTATATTTAATCAGAGTGGCACTTCCGCTCTTTAGCCGCTTAAGTCCGCAGTCCGGCCTCCGAGCGTGAACTACCAGAATATGCGGGGTGGACTAGGAGGTGCGGATCTTCAGGAAATTAGCGGACTGTGCGACGTGCGGGGTCAAAAGAAATTTCCGCTCTTTTTCGCACCTTTTTTTTATAAAAATGAAAATATAGACTTATTTAGAATTTCTTATTGGTTTAATAAAGAAATATAATTTTTATTTAAGTTATAGATTAATTATACTTTTAGCTAGACCTTATTGTGTATTAATTAAACTTCCAAAAATTATCTCAACCTCCAAAAGGTACCATATATAATAAAAACATTTAATTGATATTTATAGAGCGAATGCTATTACCCTCATCTATAACTTTATTAATTATATTTGTCTATTAATAAACTAGGCATATCTAAATCCATTCTGGTTTAAACCCAAATATATTACTATATATATATAATAGTATATATATATATTATATATATATAGTATATAATATATATAGTATATAATATATATATATATATATATATATGATATATATATATTATATCTATAGTAATATATATATATAGTACTATATATATATATACACAGAATGATTGAACTATATATATATATTTATATATATATATCATATATATCATATATATAGTATATGATATATATAGTTATATATATATAAGTATTATTAGTTAATATTATATAATATATATATATATTATAATATATATATATATAGCTACCCCGATGCGATTACGGTAGCATTAGCAATCGTACTCTTGCCAGGAGTTTTCGAGGCTTCAGATTCTACTCAAGGTCATTGGACGAATAGACCTTCTTTATGGGGTGGACAGCGGTGTGTCAAAATATTTCAGAAGGGAGCAAGGAATTGATTAGGTGAGGACCTTAAGATTAACAAGTGGACTGCTGGAAGATGAAACTTAGACACCAGCGACTCCTATCACCTTAAGGAATCTTTCCCTTTCCAGCCATACGGCAGAATTTTTGTTTGAAGCTTGTTTCATAAAAATATTAATACCACCTCTCTCCCTAGGTTCTGCAGGTCGGACCTATTCTTGGTTTAGAGCGAAATATTTAGATTATTGGGTGGGGATGTCTTTGAGCCGGCCCAAGACCGGGTCAGCCTTAACTGCTTTTTAAGTTTTTTGAAAATATCATACAACTAATCTTTTTGAAATTTGGTTAATGGGATCTCTTGTTCCTTTGCAAGAGACATTGGAGGAAGTGGAAAATCTGAGATTTTGTAGAATATTTTAATTTCATACATATAATATTTATAAAAATAAATTTTTGTAAGGAATATATACTATTTAGTACTTAATTATTGATAAATCTTTTGTAAATAGTCGGCCACATTAGTTAGCGGGAGTCGCTGCGGAACTTGCCGGATCGTGGCGGACTTGCGATAGCGGAGCTTTGATGGTCTGAATAAGTGCGGAGGAGCGCTAGCGGACTACTTTTTCTCGAGGTGCGGAGGTTGCGCTAGCGGACTACCCCTAAATGAGCGGAGGTGCCCACCTCTGATATTCCTTATATATATATATAATAATATATATATATTATATATCAATATATATATTTATTCTATTTATTATATAATATATATATATATATATATATTATTTACTAATGTACTATTATATATATATATATTATATATATATATATATATATAATACGTTTCTTCAAAAACCCTAAAATTGAAACTGGCCCTTAATACTTGTAAAGGAAACTTTTAGTTAGTAGTTAGTAACATTACAGTTGAAGGAAACTTGGGTAACATTAATCATAATAAAATAAGCTTTACTTAGTTATAATTAAACCGGTTAGTAGAAAACAAGGTACCTAAAAGTATTTCTTTAAAAATGAAGATTTAGATAAATTCAGAACCATGCTCATAGTTTTTAACTGAGGTAAGGAATTTGAGAGCCAAAACAGTTTTCAAATGTTGAGAGCATTCAAGTTAATTTTATGAATCTATGGTGAGCATTCAAAGTTGACGGGGCACTCAAAGTTGACTGCATCAAAATATCGAAGGTGATGAGTTGGTAAACGTAAGTGTCTTCCTATCTGTGTCGTGTGTGGAGTGTAAAGTTTTGTTATAAGTTGTCATCCCATAGTGTGTTTATAAAGTGGTCGCGTCTCCCAAGTGACATGTCGTGATAAGTTGTTCATACGTGTATGCAGTGATAGGTGTTGGTGTCTGCAAGTGTAAATATATTATATAGGCTATAAAAAAAGAGTGTGTCAGTTTTCTTAGAAAAAGGCTAACTCATAGTAGGAAGCTCCTAGCAGGTTGTAATAATACCACCAATCGGTATATACCCTCATTACCTTATTCACTAGGGGTAACACACCCATATCTTTAGGGCTATTCGGCGGCTAGGGCGGAGGCTCAGAAAAGAAGGCTTCGAAAAAATCAAGTACGTGCACATCCTCAGTTTTCACAGGCGCAGCTATGTTGGCAGCTCAACCTTGCGGCACATATGTGCGCACACTCCACTTCGCGCCAACCTCACTCTATCTGGGACTCCCAACCTATGCGCACTACATGAGCGACTCGCGTTCGACAAGCACACTCAACATCCTCGGCACTCACCTGGCACTATCACCTCCGAAGGTCAACCTCATTCTAATACTCAGTAGCAACACCTAATCAGGCACACATCACTAAGAATACTCCTACGCTGATTTGCATGTGGCGCAGACATTAAAGTTGATGGCAGTGTGCAAAGTTTGGGGCATCAATCAATCTGCTGGGCAATCAAAATGTATACCTCTGTATATCAAGAATACAAAAAGGTTGACGGGCGAAAAAATTTAGGCGCTTGCCGAAAAAGCTGGTAGGTGACTATGGCCTAAATCTGCGGTGGGCCCAAAATTGACCCATCGAAGCATCCAAAGCTGACCTTTGGTCTGCGTGTATCGTTTGTAACGCGTGATGCGTAAGTGTGAATAAGTGTAAATGTAAGTGCAAAACAGTATGAGAGGAGTAGTCTATGGGTGATTATGCTAATTTTTGTCGTTCGGTAAAATTATAAGTTTTCATTATTGCAATTTTTTTATAGTTTTATGGTATGGGTTTTGTAGCTAGATGGCAAAAAGAAAACGATTCATAGCGGATAGGGACAGGACAAGGAAAGAAAGAGCGAACATGGAATTCGGAGCCGATAAGAAACAAAACGTCAATGGAGTATAACGAAGAAAATGAGTTAAGTTAGTTCACTCATGTTCAGTGTATCAGAATAGTAGATACTTATAAAAGACTTTGGATAGGAGTACCACAGAACACGAGCAAAAAAAATAGCACTACAGACGGAATCGACATAGGGTGAGATACCCCAATGAAGCAGCCAGGAGTCCAAAATTAAAGAGCGGTTGCAATAGAAAGAAGATCCCCTAATCCTCGAGAACGGCTACGAAGGTGAGAAAGAGAGTAACAGGCATAGCCTGGGGTGCATAATGTGAGTAAGTAATGAATAGCACAAACCCAGGGAAATATAAGGATAGGTGAAGTGTAACGGGAAAGAAGCAAATTAAGAGAAACAGTAAAATGAGAAAAGAAGGTAAGCCGTACGAGCAAGGAGCTGTAATTCGCTTCCGTGTCGCTCCCGGTGCTTTGTCGGAACAGGTTGGCATGCAGCTTCTAGAAAGATTAATGGGTGCAAAATGCTGCTGTAGAAGCACAGCCGTGAAAACAACCTCCACGACCGCGTAGCGTGGCTTAATGTATCGCTTTACTAAGAAGACAAGCCACCAGACCTGCCGTGGAGCAGTAACGGAAACAGCGTCCGAGAAATAGTGCGTACCGGGGCAACCATGGGACGACATCGCAGCTTAGCGGTAGCGGTTGGCCCTAAGGCTCTCCTGCAGATGGGGACAAAGAGCGGCTCAGTTGCGAACAGACTGGTAGAAAGAGGGATCAAAATCCAAAGCTTGTGGGAAGTTGCATGTTGAACGTATAATTTTGGCAGTCGTGGGAATGATATTGAAATATTATATACTAATACTAATAATAAGAAATATTATTATGAGAGAATAGAGAGAGATATTTTTTTTATTATTGGATATTGTTTTGTAATATTTAGTGTAAAGAACATTGATCATTTCGATAAAAATTATGATATTTAAAAAGATGAGAGAGAGAAGGACAAAGGACTGACGCCCACATCGAACGGGAGCCGGAGCAAAATAAATTTCCAACTCAAAAGTACAATTCTCTTGCAAAGGATGGTAGTTAAGGTTGGTTTTGGTTTGAGGTGGGTGAGTGACCCTGTGAGGGCAAAAAAAGATGGAAAAGCAGGACACGCTCTTTAATGTTAGGCTCAGCCGACGGGACACGAGAGACGGGGCAACCCCATAGGGGGGGGGAGGAACCCCCCGCACACCCAGAACCAATAGCCGGCGTCGAAACCCCCAGATGGGAAAGAGCCGACCCCGAACCCCCGGAAGCCAGAACCCCTACGCGACCCCCCCGGTGGATACCCGGGTCCGGAGTACCAGGGCCCCACGAAAGTGGACCAGGAGCGCAAAAGCGGGGACCATGGAGTGTCAGATAAGGATTGGGGTGGAGCAGCCTAAAACGTCAGGTGATGAGCCCAGAGAGAGCGAGGGAAATGTGGACCAGCGGCCGGGGAAAAGAAACGTGAAAAATAAAGTAAGAGAGAGGAGAGAGAAATTAAAGGAGAGAAGAAGGTAAATAAATTTTATATAAACTTTTAATAACGATAGCAAGAGGAAGTATGGAGAAATATTTTATTTGTGATTTATTATAAATGTTTTAATTCAAGCTTCAAAAATTTGATAAAGGAACATTTATTGTAATCAGATCTCACATTCCCTTCAACATTTAATTATTCACCTAAGATTACAAATATTTACTTTATTTTCAGATTATTAACCAAAAATATTATGTAAAGATAACAGAATTTGATATAATTATTTGCCTAAAAATATCTAATTATTCTCTGTAATTCAATGCATTGAGAAGATATGCTTCTGACCCCCTAAATTAATATAAAAAATATTCTTTTAATTCAAATACCACAATAAATAATACAAAAAACTACTATACTCCTACACACAAATCCATCAAGACAGTTCACAGAATCATTTAGTATCAAAAAGGTTGACACTTACGAAAAATTTAAATACAATCAAAAAAATATATATAAAAAATAGCTTTGAGAATGGCACTCTATGTCACATCTGCAGGTGACCAATTGAAACTCCTTGTTCCGGCCAAACGACCTATAACCCCGCGCAACCTACTCACCGGAAGCTTCCTATAGTTAGAAAACACACTACCAAGTATCATTACTCATGGTGAGACAAGCTACAATTACGGAAACAGCTCAATTCTCACTCGCCAGTCTTAGAACCTGCCCACTCTCGCTCGTAAGTGCACTACCACTAGCTGGATGTCTCATATAATATATAAATAAATATATATATATTATATATATATTATTATATAATAAATACTTTAATAATTAGAAAAAAAAATCCCAAAATGCTAAATATATTACATTTTACTTTATATAAATATAATACATATATAATTATATAATATATATAAATATATATAAATTATTTTATATATATAATAATATTATATATCACATAATTATATCAAAAGGAACGGAGAAAAGGAAGATAAATTATATCCAAGGCATGAAATAAGTTTTGTTGCCAGTAACTATATATATAATATATATATATATTAATATATATATATATCTAATATATTATAAAAATAGTATTATCTCCTCCCTTTCATATATATATATATATAATATATAATATAACTATATATATATATATATATATTATAATTATATATATAATAATATATTATTAATATAATATAATATTAATATTATAGATATATAATAAATATATTATTATATATATGATATAATTATATATATAAATATATATTAATTAATTATATAACTCAATAATTATAACTAAATAAATATAATATAGATATAAAATATAATATGAATATATATAATACATATAAATAATATATATCAATAGATAGAATTATATATTATATATATAGCGCTTTATATCGGATATTACTCCACGAGTTTTTCCAAAAATATGGAGAATCCACAATTCCTAAAGTGTTATTTTTACAAATCACACTAAAAAAATATTTTATTAAAAATTTATGGAACGAAATTTTCTAAAAATTTTAACACACCATACACAACATATATATACATATATGATTAGAGTCCGGGTCCACGTGGGAAGAGTCTCGCCGACAATTGAAAAAGAATAAATACCAAAGCATTAAATACGATCACTATGGATGGAATCTCTCTCTCTAGTCAGTGATGTGGGCTCGAACAATAAAAAAAGCCTAGAAAAACATCCGAGAGACTCCCCCGTAAGATCCAACCACCTGGCCAGTATACTAATCAGAGAGGGTAAGCATACTACGAACTGCTGTATGTATCCATAGCACACCCAAGAAGAAAATTGAGGTTTCGTGCATCTAGTTGATCCCCAAACAATCCCCATAAAGAAAAGTATAATTCCCTTATTTACACGAGTTAAAAAAAAAAAAAAAAAAATAAAAATATAATATTATAAAATACATATACATATACTTATATTCACTATTTAATATAGATTATAAATATTAAGATATTAATATAATATTATCTATATAATATATATTATATATAATAATAATAAATAATAATAAATTATATTCATATTTTTATGTTTATTTTTTGATCCGGTGGCCTTCCCCCCCTTATATATATTTACCCCAGTCCCTCTATTAAGTAAATACCAAAATGAAAGGAATTATTATTTTTTTTATTTTAACTATAGAATACCCTAGGGATAAACCGCACAAATGCAGAGTCGGGTCTCTCGCCTCCTCCGTGGACCGACAGGAGAGACTTCGTCCTCTCTCCACCTCTACATCGATCAGCAAACATGGCAAAATTAAAATTTTTAAAAATATTCATACTATAAACTAACAAGAAACGAATAAAATAACAATATTTATAATAAATAAAGCCTACAAAAAATTCAATGAAAGAAATTATAAAATTTATTGAAAGATCCGTTAAAGCTTTGGAACTTACACACTCTTAAACAGATATAAGCTTAAAAGAAAAGTATATTTATATCCCTTCTTCAAATAGAACTTTTGCGGCTATTGTCAGACATGCGATATAACTGCTTATATATTATAATTACTATATATATATATATATATATAATTATATATATAATATATATATATAAATATATATATTAATTTCATATATATATATATAACACACATGCTTAAGAGTGAAACAAATGATAAAAAAAATCTCTACCATAAATGACTCCATTCAAGTAGTCCCATCCACCTCCGTGCCTTATGGGAGGAGTAAATCAATGCATACTACACTACTCGCCAATTACCTGTCTTGATAGTTGGTGTTCCTATCATTAACTTACGACCACTCCGAGTTTAGTTGAGGTCAGGCTTTGCCATAAGGAAAAGATCAAAATCATCAAAATACTGCTGTAACCTCGGTTCAAACCCTTACTTTCCATGTGTGAGCGAGAAGTTTGTAAACTTGTTAGTATATTCATTGTTAAATTCAACCTCGTCTTCATTTCCCGATCTATTTCTTGAAGAGAGATATAACAATAAATAGGATCCCGCGTAAGATTCTTCTCACCTGCAAGCATCAAGGTAACAACAATAGCTCATATTTACAGTTACTCAGCAATTACATATATCACATTATTAAATATTCGAAACAATATTTTGCTCCATAACAAATTTGGTTGATTGTTCATCGACCATCAATGTATCTAAGCAGGTTTCTCCATAGAAGTCTGTATAGGAGTTCCACGAAAACACTGTGTTTTAACTTGGCCAAACCCTATCTGAAGCATGTTATATACCAGTCTTTGGGATTCCACCTGTGCTTCCAATTCTATTAATGATCCTGTGGCACCAGAGACCACCAGGAACATATTAAAAATCCCACATTAGCCAGAGGAGTTTAATGTGTGGAATGCAACGGTGTGTTTATAGGCTAAGGGCATATTTCTTCAAACAAATTTCAGCTGAAGATGTGAGTCTGTCAAACTCGTGTCTACTTCACTCCATTCTTCATCGTAACCACTACTTCTCTGCATCTCTGTACTCTAGTTCTCTCCTCTTCCTGTACGCCGTCTCTGCAGGAGCATCCCCAGAAAGTCTACATCAGACATTTCCAGCTTATTTTGTATGCAACAACCTGAATAATTTTTTAATTAGTTGTTTCCTTATAATTGGTTATAAATTTTTTCAACCATATACTATTATTTCATAATATTTTCATCCTGACCTTACGGCTCAATGACAATGTTGATGCAATATCCGTAAATTTTGGCTGGCTGGCTCATATCAGCACAAAGGACTTTACACGTTAAACAGCCTTCTCTCTCTCAGTGCACATTATCCAGTAAGCTCTCATCCATTAAACCCTTTATTCCCATCGGCTGTCTGCGTTTGGCCATCATAACTGACCTACTGATAAGCTGCTAAACACCTAGCGATTTTACATTATGACATCAATCCCCATCACTTCATATGATGAGTGGAATCAGATTCAAGCTATGACTTGACGGACAAAAGCAGACTCCACAATGTGAATAGCCCAATATGTCATGTACTGATATCTAGAAGAAATATTATGCAATAGACCAGATATTTAAGACAAACGAAACATGATATTACAAATTTCGAAATTTTGTAGCCACTGTTTCTGTCATTTTACCTGTTAGTTGCGCACCACTTTAGTAAACCATTGTACTAAGAAAAACACTTACTTGATAAACAACCTCAAGCGCTCCTTCTGTTTAATATTTATTACATAGACTAATAATCGTGTCAGACGCTTTTGCGGACGTCTCATGCCTGCCAAAATTACAATATCCAACTTGACCCTCTATAGACACCATAATCAATTTTACATAAACAAATCTCACAACTAAAAATTACCTCAAATTAAGTTTTAACCAAATTTCTGTTCCTTATTTATTCAACCATTCCAGAATACAGAACCTCGAATCTTACCACATCGTTTCATTTTCTCCTCATCTGTAAGAATTACCCCACGGAACGAAAACTCGGCTCAACAATTAAATTCAAAGCATAAAAATTGAAAAATATTTCTTGTTATATGTAGCAACTCTAGTACCGAAAAATGTCTAATATAATGTGAATTAATAATTATAAAATGCAATTAATTATAAAATTTTTTTTTTGTCAGTTATTAGAATTATATAATAATAAAAATTATATATAATATATTAAATTATTATATAACTATAATATACTATAATATATATATATATATATATAATATATATTCATATATATGTAAACTTTATTTCTTCTGAACTTGATTCGATATACATTGCAATATTATCATCATATCAATCGATATATATTAGTATAGTAATATATATATATATATATATATTATATCTATATATATAATAATATATATATATATTATATATATACTTAAACGCTACCTAACCACACTATATCCTAACCTAGACTTAAAGTACAGTACAACCTATTCACGACGATACGTCGTTCCGTTCAACTTAGCATCTAACCTAGAGTGATGCGTTGCCTAGACCTAAACAAACCAATAGTCAGCGTTCCGTACGACCTAACCAACCTAGATGATTTGTCATTCCGTAAACTAGATCTAAGCTAATAATTAACAAAAAAGCGCCATCACTGATTAGGATATATATGGAAAAAAATATTTTAGAAACAGTATACTTACCACAATATTACTTTAGCATATGTATGACATTATTTATTAGTTCAGGTAATTTAAATGTTTTCTACACTTTCCACAAACCTATACTATGAATATCTTATTCCTAAAGATTATAAGAGGCTCTTTACGTAATTCAATTCTTCATATCACTTCACAAACCTTACTTACTATAAAACATCAAATCTTCAACTATGCTTAACAAAATAATAATAAAGACCAAAAGTTGACATAAAATTTTAAAACTCGGATCTTCAATACATATGGCAAAATCTCGGTTAATATGACCCTTCCGTTATTCAATGTTATTTCCTTTCAAACGTTCCAATTTTTTCCTAAAATGAGTATAAGCCATTTTTGTGTACTATGAAACAAAATCTTGCAAGAATTCAAGATATATAATAACAAATCATTTTCACACAAGTTGAAATAAATATTTTAAAATAGGAACACAAAATAGAATTGTTCAGATTTTAAAAAAACAAAAAACTAAGTTTATTTCTAATTATATTTATTTTTTTCAAACGTTCCAATAATTCCCAAAATGATTAAACCATGTAAAATCTATCTATACCCAAATGGGTTTCACTAATATTTTACTTATATATCGATAACAATAGTCGCATAGGTCAGATAAAATCTTAAGATTATATCCATTAAGGATAATATATATATAAATATATATATATATATATAATATATATTATATAATTATATGAATATAAAGATATATAAATATATATATTATTATAATATATAATAATTTATTAATATATATAATTAATATAATATAATATATACTTATATATATATATAATAAAATATATATATAATATATAATTATATAATATATAATTAAAATTATATAAATATATATATATATGTATAAATCATATCATATATTTTATTTTGGTAAATATATATATTTATAATACATATATATAATAATAATATATATAATATAATATATATAATAATTATATATTATATTAGATATATATATATAGTAACATATATATATATATATAAATAATATATATATAATAATATATAATATATATGTAATAATATAATAATAATATCATTTATATATATTATATTATATAATAGTATAGACGACACTTATTGACCCCGGTTCTTTCTGTTCACCGATATTACTCCCTTGGACCTTTTAGCCCAAAATTCACCTGACCTGACCTTTTTGGCCTACCTTTTTTTTCCTGACCTTCTTGACGCCCTCTCGAAGAATGAGAGCCTACGGGTAGCGGTCATCCTATCTGACATCGTCAGCTGCCCCCCCTCTCTCTCCCCCCTTATGGCTAGCCCCTTTTTATGTTCTTGCCTGATCATTTCGTTGCTCTGATTTCGGTCCATGATAACCGTGTATCAAGTCTGAAATGACCGTTCTTAGGGTATGGAGGTATTATATATTATCTTGAGCTCAGCCAGTACCTGTCACCCTGTCTTGGTAGGTAGTCTGTTGCTAAATGAGTCATGTACGGACCTACATTTTGGATCGTCCAACTTATTTCATCCGCTTGTCACACCTGCACCCTACACACACACACACACACACCACACCAACACCACACACAGCACACTAACTAAAAACATTCACTATAGACACTTCCCTCACCCAAATACTTACACCTACATTTACACTTAACACACTACCAAAACACACTACCAACCTTATGCATCCATGGGTCAATCTTGGCCACCCTACTTTTGACCTCCCCTAATTTTCGCAGACACTAATTTTTTCGAACCCTCTGTCTTCCAGGGGGCAATTTTGAGAACCCAAATTCGGTCAACCCTTTTGTATCCTAGGGCGACAATTTGATGCCTCAGCTTTGTGCTTCTAACTACTTGAGCCCCAACATGAAGCACTCAACTTAATGCCCCAGCTGATTGCCTCACCTTTGAGATGGCTCATACTTGATGGCTCAACTTTTATGGCCTCACTCTCGATTCATCTTGATGTACTATTATTCGAGTTCAGCTTTTGACCACGATTATTAGCTCAACTTAATGTTGTCATCTTGATCGTTACCAAATTGATGTTCAGCTTAATGACTCAGATTTATGATGGTCAACTTTGATGGTTCCCAATCACACTAAGAATCTAGGATTTTTATTAGTGTTCCGATGGTATCTTAGAAGAGCCAGGTGTGCAATCCTATTCCATCGCAGTGCCAATGGTACCAATATGGAGTGACCAAGATTGCCACATGTGTTCAACTGAGACCACTCTTTTCATCCTTTTCAAGCTCCCTTGAGCACCTTAGACTCCCTAATAGATGCCCCTAGGATAAGTATGGAGAATTCATTGTGTATATTACTATT
>JABUQX010123888.1:0-22524 GCA_015478945.1 Trachelipus rathkii | reverse complement strand
ATTGCTCACTTTTTAAGTTTCTAAATTATTTATAATATTTTCATACCATTTCTTGACATTGAAGCAAATATGAATTATGAAACCAATCAAAAGGACATCTGCAAAGTCACTGTTAAGAGAATTAAATTTTGAATTTGTATTTGATAAAGAGGAGGCAACCAGGGTCATAAAATTCTGATTAATTCAGATATTGATTGGGACAAGTCAAATTACTCAAGATTGTTAAAAGGTTATGTTAAATCGATTTTCGCGATTACTTTTTACCAGGGTTGGCATAATTTTAATTTATTGTTGTATTTTATTTATTTTATTTTCATTTGTTTTCTTTGCAGTACAAATGAATACAATTATATTATTTTTTAACTCTAATCCGAGGGGTTATAAAATGTTGTGTATATAAGACCTTTTCTTTGTTGTCCCAAGTAATAAAGCAAATTAAAATTTTTAATGATTTTTTGTAATTTTCAAGATATGTGGGTCCCAATTTTGGGATGGGGGGATCCTTTACTTTTTTACCCATTTTGCTTGAGAACTCCAAAATTCGACTTCTCTTCACCAAATACGCTGCATTCATATTAGTACATTTGATGGCCAGCCAAAGGAAACAGGTTGCAATGATATTGTAAATTAATTTATGAGCCTTTTCTTTGAAAAAATTATTGCATTTTTATACTTTTTTAACTTCCCCTCTCTCTTGGAAGGTTGTTGGAAATGTGAGCCTTTTTGTTATTGACCTTGCCTAATTATCTTCTTAACAGAGATAAATCAATTGAGAGTGGATATCAGGCCATTACAAGGAGTAGTAACAGGAAATTCCATGAGGAGAGATACCTTTTTTTTTTTTTTTTTTTTTTTATTTTATTTAAATATCTCCCAATTTTTGCTTGCTTTATTTCAAATAATTTAAGTCGTTCTATCAAGGAGAATATTTTTATGTGTCAAAGTTTACTTTGTCATTTCCCAAACTTTACACTGTCTGATTTGACCGCTGATTTGAAGATCTTAACATCAAAAATATCACACCACTGACCACTGTAAGAACTCGACAGTTGCAAGCTTCTCAACCCATAAACATTCCCCAAGGTTAGAAATCTACATGGTTACTTCACTTATAACAGCCATTTGCACACGTGTGGCTATTTTCGATCTCAATCCAAAGATGTGCTTCTTCTATTTCCAAATTCAGGGGGACACCCTTGCTAAAGGCATACGTTTCTGCAACACTCTTCTCTCCATTTCTCTCCAGTCTTTTACAGAAAGATTTGAAAACAGCGACAAGCAAAGAAAAGTCAACACTGTTTTTTAGGAAAATTAGAAAGAGGATGGTTAAAGAACACATAAATAATTAGTTATTATATTTTTTAATATTATTATTATTATTATTATTATATTATTATTATTATTATTATATTGATTATTATTATATTTATTATATTATTATTATTATTTTATTATATTTTATTATTATTATTGATTATTAAAAATTGCTTTTATACGAAATTTTGTGATTTGAAGAAATGTCATCTTCATTGTATAGAGAAAATGAAATGGAAAAGGGTTCAGGAGGCCAATTTTTGAATCGGGATGAGAGAGAAATTCTTCCCACAAACTTGTCATGTTTCGAAGTTTCCCTTTGGTGCTTTCTCAGCAAGCTGTAGTTGATGAGGAAATAGAGGTAATTTTGATCTTAATATGAATATTCTTGAAAAAAATTATTTCTTATTTTTTATTATTATTATATTATTATTATTGATTATGTATTATTATTATTATTATTATTATTATTATTATTATTATTTATTTATTATTATTATTATTATCAATCATCATCATTGTTTATTTAAGGAAATCTTTTATACAGGAAAATTTTTTGAACCGTGAGGAACGTTTCTTCGAATTTGTTAGAGAAAATTTGATTGAAAACGTTTCAGAGGCCAATTTCGGATCGGATTAAGAGAAATTCTTCTCCGAAGCTTGTCATGTCCGATGAATTCCCTTTTTTGGTGCTTCTCAACAAGTTGAGTGATGAGGAAATAGAGGTAAAATTTTGTCATATCTCAATGTTGGTTTTATTCATTTTCATAATAGTTTAAACAAGTAGGAAATTTTCTCTCTTTTAAGAAAAAAAACAAAATTAGCGATTATAGGAAGCTCCTAGCTTTGTAAACTATATTCCAAAAGCTCGGGTCAAAAAAAATTTTTTTTTATGGTTGAAGCCCTGAGCGATGTAAGGGAGAAAGTGGATCAAGAAAGAAGAAACCCATCAGATCAATATGGCTGCTAAAATGATTCTCTAAATAAATCTATACCTTCTTCAATAATGATTAAAAAAAAAAAAAAAAATAGACAATATATTCAAATAAAAGAAAAAGGGGGTTTATATGTATTACTGCATTACAATATATATAAAATTTAATCGAATGAGCGCTCTGTTGAGGTCATCTGATTAAAGATTAGGTCCTTCATTTTGAAGTTTCTTACTATGGATCCTCCCTTTCTCCTGAAAGGGTTTTATGGGGACGCCGAGTGAGGTTTTATTGGATTGGAAATGAATCGTTGGCCTGCAATATCTGACTCGTGAGAAGCTGCGGTTTAATGAGATTTACTATTTATTAAATTTAAACTTTCCTTGTGCAAGTGTGGGTGTATATGTTGTAGGGGTGAATGGGGAAAGAAGAAGTTCGGGAAAATTCCCTCACATAAAATATACTCTACACAATTGGAATTTAATCTACAGGCAAGAAAACAAGATAAATGATGAACGAGCCTTGTTTTTCTTAAGCGGTACCAAGACTGAAGCGGAAGCTGCAATTTCACTCAAGCCGGAGTACATTCATTTTTATTCTACTTGAGGGTCCAGTTGAAGAGACTGTATTGATCTTGTCGATCACTACCAATCTGATAGTAAACGTGGTAGGGATAATAAACGTGGATATTTATGGTTGAAAAGGGTAATGAAAGGAAGGGAAAACTATACACTTTAATTTAAAAATTCTGTTATTGAACTATGGCACTGAGTGTAGCCTCATTAATGATAACTAATTAAAAGAAACTGAATGTAACCTCATTACGGTTTATAATTTATAATAACTAATTTAGGATACCTAATCGGAAAGTTAATTACCCTAACAACTATTCTATGATTCAACGAGTGTAACAAGTACCTTTACGAATGAAAGAGTTCAACTGGTCAACATGATTTATGGTGACAACTGAGACAAGGGAATTATTCAATGTATAAAGTGACTTATGCCAAGTACTAAAAAAGAGAGACTAAACTTATCATGTATAGTTCTTTTCCGATTTGTTTTGATGGATGGCACTTTATCGCAATCCAAAATATGAATTGTCAAAATAGAAAATCCAGATATAGAAGTAACCAAAAATAGAAATGGTCCTACAATAGAATGGCCCACAATAGGAAATCCACGCAAAAATAGAAATGGTCCCAAAATAGAAAATCCACCCAAAGATAGAAACCTAGAAGAAAAATGTACATCACATAATTCTTTCTGTTAAAGTATTGCGATTGTAAACTATAATTAAGACAAATGCAATGGATGATGAAAGATGAATAAATGTTAGTAATATATGCTACATACCCTCAGTAGATAAACTTTCTGTATGGGATTTCTTCTAGAATCTTTGATGGAATATCAATCAAGTGATCTGAAAAGTAGCATCATATCAGTCACCAATGCTTGATATGTACAAATACATATGCACTATTTCTTTCCAACTAATTAGGGGTACCAAAAAGGTGGCAGTTAGAGGGATTATCAATTCAAGATCCCAATGGTCGTATTTATCTAAAAACATCACTAAAGATCTTATTGACGATTTTGACAAATTACATGAATTAGATTATAATGTACAAACCTTCATAGGTAAATAACATAGTACTTAGGTTTTAAATATGATACACAACATAAATTTAGGATGCCTTTTTTAATAGACAATACTTTGTCTTTACTGTAGTACAATTTCTGACATTTTCCATTCAAATTTACACCCAAAATCGCATTAAGAATCTACCAATATTATGCGCTTAATAACTGAATCGTGTCTGAATAATGGTTAATTGAGAATTTACCATTTTTGAGGTTTAGCGTTTGACCTTTTTATACCCACTCATAATCAGAGAATTTTTGATTATTTTGAGCAAAGTTAGTTAATTAAAGAATGCATTTCATTAGATGCATTTTTTAGTATAACTTTTTTTTCATGTTTAATGTTTATTGACTAAACTTTCATTATTAATATACTACTTACAATTATTAATACGATTAAAGTTGAAATTTTGAGTTTGTTAATTTTAGACTAAAAGTAGTTCATTATTTTGGTTAATAACTTTGTATTTTAAATTTAGTTTGTTTACGAAATTTATTCTATGGTGTTATCTATTTTACAGATTTTAACGAGGAGGGTTTGATGGGACCATGGCAAGAAAGTTCTTTGAAAAGTGGATCTCAGAAGTTCAAGGTCACCAATGAATAGAGATTGAGTTTATGAAAAGTTGAAGAAATTCAGTTTGTTGACTCTGTGATGCTGAAAATTCAATGCAGGAAGGAGTATAAAAGACATATGCTTACGCCATTCAAATACCAAATTTATTTAAATTGTTTGAGTGCAACTTTGCAGATGTAATTCGTAAAGATTGACTTAAAAAGTCATATGCTTTATAAGCATTCAAATTTCAAATTATTTAAATGTTCTGAATGCAACTTTGAATGTAATCGTAAAGATGGCTTAAAAAGTCATATGCTTAATAAGCATTCAAATATCAAATTATTTAAAATTTCTGATTGCAGCTATGAAGTTAATAACAAAAGAAGCTATTTAAAAATGCGCACAGCTCAAGCATGAAAATATCAAATTATATTCAAATGTGCTGAGTGCAGCTATGAATGTAATGACAAAGGAAACCTCAAACGTCACATGCTTATTCATGCAAAAATAAAGTTATTTAAATGCTCTATGTGCGTCTATGAATGTAATCAGTAAAAGGGGCCCAAATTTTTTTTTAAAAAATTAAAAAACCCAATTTATATTGGGCTAATCCCCCCAATGGGGAAAAACCCGTTTAAAGCTTTTAGGATGTGCTTGAGTGTAGGTTTGGAAAGTAATCACAAAGTAAGCCGTTAAAAGGCACATGCTTAAGCATGCAAATATAAAACTATTTAAATGTGCAGAGTGTAACTATGAATGTAATGAGAGATCAAAGATGAAAACACACATGCAAGTTAATCATTATAAATATAAAACTGATTTAAAATGTTCGGTGCAGCCTATGAATGGTAATTCATAAAGAAAGTTTTGAAGTTACATATGCTTAAGCACGCAAATATAAAATTATTTAAGTGTTTAGATTGTAGCTATGAATGTAATCTAAAAGAAAATTTAAAACAGCACATTCTCACACATGCAATTCAAAAGCGTTTTAAATGTGCCGAATGTGACTATGAATGTAACATCAAATCGAGAACTTAAAAAGGACCACATGGCTTAATAAGCATACAAATATAAAACTTTTTAAATGTGTTCACTGTAGCTATGGATGTAATATAAGAAATGACTTAAAAATGCATATGGTTATTAAGCATGCAAATACAAAATTATTTAAGTGTTCTGAGTGTAACCATGAATGTAATTTTAAACGTAATTTAAAAGTGCACATGCTTACGCATGCAAGTCGAAAACTTTTTAAATGTGCAAACTGTAACTATGAATGTAATCGCAAATCGAGATTAAAATTACATTTGCTTAAACATGAAAATTAGAGTTGCACCGAATCGGTAATCGGTCATTTTATCGATTAATAGGAATCTGCCGATTATTAAGTATAAATTTACCATCCTACAACAATCCCAAATTTTAATTCATTGATGAATTTTGCTCACAAGGCTAAAGTTCGTTTTTTGTTTTTTTTGTTTTTCTTCTTCTTCTTCTTCTTCTTCTTCTTCTTCTTCTTCTTCTTCTTCTTCTTCTTCTTCTTCTTCTTCTTCTTCTTCTTCTTCTTCTTTCTTCTTCTACTTCTTCTACTTAATCTGCTCTAATTCTTCTTTTTTTGTTTTTTTTTTTCTTCTTCTTCTTCTTCTTCTTCTTCTTCTTCTTCTTCTTCTTCTTCTTCTTCTTCTTCTTCTTCTTCTTCTTCTTCTTCTTCTTCTTCTTCTTCTTCTTCTTCTTCTTCTTCTTTTCTTCGTTCTTCTTCTTCTCTTCTTCTTTTCTTCTTTCTTCTTCTTCTTCTTCTTCTTCTTCCTTCTTCTTCTTCTTCTTCTATCTTCTTTTCTTCTTTCTTTCTTCTTTCTCTTCTTCTTCTTCTTCTTTCTATCTTACTTTCTTTTCTTCTTCCTCTTCTTTTCTTCTTCTTCTTCTTCTTCTTCTTTGCTTTCTTCTTCTTTCTTCGTTCTTCTTCTTCTTCTTCGTTTCTTCTTCTTCTTTATTCTTCTGTCTTCTTTCTTCTTCTTCTTTCTTCTTCTTTGCTTTCTTCTTCTTCTTCTTTCTTCTTCTTTCTTCTTCTTCTTCTTCTTCTTTTTTCTTCTGTGACCCTTGCTCGTTGCTTCTTTCTTCTTCTTCTTCTTCTTCTTCTTCGTGTCTTCTTCTTCTTCTTCTTCTTCTCTTCTTCTCTTTCTTCTTTTCTTTCTTTTTTCTTCTGTCTTCTTTCTTCTTCTTCTTCTTCTTCTTACTTCTTAATTGTTCGGATTCTTTTCTTCTTTCTTCTTCTCTTCCTCTTATTTCTCTGCTTTCTTCTTCTTCTTCTTCTTCTTATTCTTTTTCTTTTTTTTCTTCTGTCTTCTTCTTCTTCTTCTTCTTCTTCTTCTTCTTCTTCTTCTTCAAAATATTGCTTGAACCCAAAATTTTTCTGCATGTCTTGTTTTGTACTGGTATTTATATAAGAAAATAAGTTTCATGTAAACAGTTTATGTAAAATATTAAAAAAATAAAATTACTTTTTATTAATTTTCATACATAAACTTTAAAAATTCTTTTGTTTTTAACATTGTAATCAAATGAAACTTAGTACTGTACTTAAAATTTAAATTTTAAAACTCTCATGTTATATTGCGAATACATTAAAATTTCGGAAATTTTAATAGGCCATAGCGATTTTACACAGGTTCATAAATTGTTACCGGTTCAGTGCCAAAAAACTTCGTAACACAGAAGCAGCTGGAGCACTCCAACATTTCAAAGCCAGCTTGCTTATAATTTGTGAAGGCTTCCTTTGAATTTTTCCACCAAAGAAGTGAGTCACTGTCTCTTGGCAGCAGTGGCAAATTTAAATATTCTTCTCATTCTCTTTTGATTTCATTATTTTTGCTTGTTCTTTTCTTTTTTTTCTTTTCCTTAGAGATTTGCTCTTCATCACCTTTTCGCTTACCACATGGTGATTCATCAAATGAACTATATAGACTTAGTGGTGTGGTGCGACTTTTTCCACATCCTCCAGAAGTTGAAGACTTCATAAACCATCTGACACATTGTCATTCTTTTGCATTTCAACCAATGCTCATTCCTTTATCTTTTCTATCATATCCTATTTCATTTTAAATCTCAGATCTAACGTTGATGACAAACATAATGGCTTGTTTGTAAAATATGCTGAAAATCTTGCTTTCACTATCTTCTGGAGTTTTTCTATTGTTGTATGAATTCCAGAAAAAGAGCTGTTGTTATTTTTCTTTTAGAAATAAAGTCATAGTCTGAATTGTGGGAATAATTAGTGAACAAGTAGCTTCGCGCTTGCTTCCACAGTAATTTTTTCGTGTCTTTAAAAGTTGTTAAGACCACTGATAAGAGCTCCGTATAGAGATTGTTATCAATAGCATAAGTTACAAGAGGTTTTCTCTGCTCTATATTTCTTTCCAGCATGTAATATGTTGAATTTCAGCTAGTGGAAATATCTTGAACCAATTTGTGTTGTGATAAACCCAACTGTTTCTGTAATTCTACCAACTTGCTTACTGCTAAAGCAGAATGATTGAAGCGTTTAACAATATCTCTTCTAGTTGACATTACAGTTTTCACAACTTGTTGAGCAAATAGTCTCATTAAATGCAAGTTGTAGTGCATGAATGAAGCAAGACAATGACTCTAAACCACAATTATTGACTAGCCACAATTTTTTTTCCATTATCTCTCAATACTAGGAAGACCTTATCATGTGTTAGTTTACAGTTTCCAGTTTCCTAGAACGTTGTTTAATTCTTCATTAATTCGTGCACTCGTATGTGAACTCTCAAAAAGAACAATACACAATACTGCCCTTCCTTGTTGAAACTCATCTGTCAACCAGTAGCCTGTTACTCTTAAAAAGGGAATATTGTTGGTGGATGGAGGCTGTCCAAATGTCGGTAATTAAAGAAATAAACTCTGCATCATCAACGAAATTTTTTAAATATTTGTTTGGACTTTCCTTTCTGAAATTTATCGGGAATATTTCAGGAAAGTATTTTCTCGGCTTGGAATATTTTGTAAACAAGGACTATGCTTTTTTTTTAAGTTAGCCCTTTGAAAATCTCACCATCCAGGACACAAGAAGAGTAAGGCTGCCAAAGTCGATACATTACAAATCTCTTCATCAAATCAATAATGAATATCTTTAGATCATTGATGATGCCATATTTTTTCACTCATAAAATTCAGCAGTTAGCTTGTGATGTGATAGATAGACTTTGTTACAAATTGAAACAATGTACCTCCCGTCCCCTGAGTTTCCCTCTATTCATTTTTCCAATACTCATCCAATACTCATCTGTCAACCAGTAGCCTGTTACTCTTAAAAAGGGAATATTGTTGGTGGATGGAGGGCTGTCCAAATGCGGTAATTTAAAGAAAAAAATTAACCTGCCATCATCAACGAAATCTTTTTTAAATATTTGTTTGGACTTTCCTTTCTGAAATTTATCGGGAATATTTTCAGAAAAGTATTTCTCGGGCTTTGGAATATTGTAACAAGGACTATGCTTTTTAAGTAGCCTTTGAAATCTTCACATCAGACACAAGAGAGTAAGGCTGCAAGTCGATACATTACAATTCTCTCAATCATAATACAGAGATATCTTTAGATCCATTGATGATCCATTAATTTTTTCCTCAAAAATTTTCAGCAGTATGCTTGTGATTTGAATTGATAGGACTTTGTTACCAAATGAACATTGTACCTCCGCTCCCCCTGAGTTCCCTCTTAACTTTCATTTTCCAACTTTTTTCTATAATTTTCGTTATGAAATTGGTTTTAGATTTATCATATTTGTAAGGTAAGAGTTTTATCAGTTCTTTCCTCCTTCTAGAGATTGAAATTACCCGCCATAAAGTTTTAAAGTACAAAAAAGTTTAACCAACATTTTTTCCAATTGTAAAAATATATTCCAATAAATGTAAAACCATTTAACAGCTAAATTTTTTTGAAATTTTATATTAATTTTTCTTTTAGATATGAAAAAACTATTATATTATATATCTTCAGGGCTGCGGAAGTCGGGGAAAGTCGTGAAGTTCGTGCAATTTTTCCCAGAGTTCAGTTTGAAAATTTTCTGTTGCAATTGAGCTCAAAGTCAGAGTTCGAAAAATTCCTGTGTAAGTGGAGTCGGAGTCGAAGATTTAGAGATTAGTATTATTATATTATTAATATTATTATTATTATTCATATTATTATCTTATTTATTATATTATTTATTATTATTGTATTATATTATTATTATTCCCCGGTAACGTACCCCACCTTGTCGGGTGGGGGCTCAGATACCTTTCCGAATGTAATGGTATCTGCGGAGTGGTTGTACGTTGTTTTTTTTTTTTCTTGTTTGATTTTTTCCCCCCCTTTTTGTGGTTCCCTCCTTTCCATTTATATGTTCTTTGTTTCTTATTATTTTATATTCATTATTTATTATTATATATTTTAATTATCATTATTATTTTATTTTTGTGTTTTATTATTATTATTTAATTTTTCCCGTTCCCCTTACCCTTTCCTTCCTCAGTTTTCTGTCCCTTCTTCCCCGTTTTCCTGACCCGTACTACCCTACGTATCGCCCTGAATCTCTTCTTCTTGCGAGTCTTCCCATTCACCCTGCTTCCTGGTGGGCTACGCGGGCTGTTTTGTCTCTGTGAATGTTGTTGTTTTCCATGGGGCCCATTTTCTTGCCCTCCTTTCCTACGTAGGGCTGAGGACAGGTTAAAAATCCGGGTTTTTTTGTTGCTTCTCCGGGCCGCCTATTGTAGGGGTCCCGAACCTTGCCCTAACCTGTGAGGAGGCTGTCTGGCACATGGCGCATAATCTGGCTCGCGTCTCTATCCGTGTGACGCACGGCTTTATCCATCTTTTCGGGGTACTGGACGCGGAAGTATCCGGGGGCTTTTCCCGAGCCACACCCATGGATTGGCCACCCTACGGTGGGGTTTCTTAGGGGAGGTAAGGGAGTCTGGGCCTGTGGTGGGCGCGGTTGCTGCAGTTACGCTGCCGGGATTATGTTTTCTATTCATCAATTTGTGTTATTTGAATTTTTGTTGATTTTAACGGTTGCTGATGTTTTGCAGGAGTATTTTTTCATGGGAAGAGAAAATCTAAAAAGTTTACCGTTTTACAGAAAGGCGGCATTCACCATCTGGCGGGTCCCCAACCCGTCCCCTCCTTGGCCGTTCCCAGGCCTGCGCCCAGCAGGGGCTTTGGACGCCCTTTGTTGAATGGTGAAAGGGGTTGGGTACTCCACCACCCATCCCTATCGCCCTCGATTCCGGTCCCGTTTCAGGACTGCCCCGTCTGACCAGGTGAGGCCTGTTGTGGCCTCTCGGAATACCCTTGTCTCTCCGTCTTTACGTTTGGCCATTCCAGGAGCCCCTGCGTCAGTGGCAGGGTTCCATTCCTAAACGCCAGTATAAAACCGACGCCCGACGATCACGTTCGGCCGACCCGCCCTCCAGGGTCCCGGGTCGTCTTTGATTCCTGATCCCGCTTTATTTTTACTTTTACATCTCAAACGTTTCATGCTCGTTCCACTGACTTCTGTGAGCCAGCTTATCCTTATTGATGCTTTGGAAGCTGCTCTTCCAAACTACGAGCCACAGAGCTACGCCAATGAGGACATGGTTCCCTCTTGGTCGTGCGCCTACTTTTCGTACCCAGAGCAACGTCCTTGCTTTCCCTATCCATTCTGGGGAAGAATCCCGTCATTTCTACACACTGATGTTGTCGTAACCGGTTCGAAAGGTACCATATATGCGCCGGAGTTCTGTTCCGATTTGCTTCCATTGACATCCTAACTCATTTACAGGCTCACCACGTTTGCTTATCACTGACGTTTATCGGTTCCCTCCACGTAAGGATTAGGACCCCTCCAAGGACGAACCCTCGTCTTTTGCTTACCTTCTCTGTGCCTTTCCCTTCATCTAAATAAAAACTTGGTTTTACCATGCACACGGTTCGGACTTATGTGCCCTTCCCGATAAGATGTTTCAAGTGCCATAAAATTGGGTACACCCCCAGAAATATTGTCGGTTCTCCCAGACCAGTCTGTCCGACACATGTGGCGTTTCTCTCCACCCGAAACGTGGAACAGAGATCCTTCCATGTTGTACCCTAAACTGCAAGGGGGCCACACCCGGCCTCCTCTGTTTCACTGCCCCTTTTTTCGCCCTTGGAGAAGGAATCTGGAGCAGTTTGCCGGCCTATTTCATAAATATGACCGTCGTCTGAGGCTACCCGCCGGAGCGGAGGGGAGAAGCTGGCTCATCTTCCTCTTTCCTATGCTGCGGCCGGCGTCCACTCCACCTGCGGTTGCAACCTCTTCCCGTTTGCTCATCGCCCCCCGTAGCGTTGTCTTCCGTGGGGTTTGTTCCGCTTTTTACGTCGACCGTCGGCCTTTCACGTGCCGGTTCCCGGTCACTGTTTCGGTGGTTTCTGTGGCTCTGGACAATTGTCCTCCCAACCTCCCGAAATAGTCCGCGGACCACTCGTCGTTTTTCGCCGACACACACGACCCTTCTCTCACGCTTCCTCTCCTTGTTGGAGGGTCCTATGAGCTCCCAATGGATGGTCTGGTTTTTGCGATAAGTTTCCGCTTCTGAGGTCGGATGGGCAATACGTCCATGTGCCTCGTCGGGAGCCTTACCTGTACCGTCTCCCGGAAAAGCCCTGCTTCTGTTTCGCCGGGGAAACACCAAGTCCTTCTTAACGGTTGCGAGAGTCCGTCCAAGGGCGGATCTTCCCGGGACAGACATTCGTACTCGCTTTTTTTTTTTTTTTTTTTTGTTTTTGTTTTTTTTTTTTTTTTTAGGTTTTTTTTTTTGTTTTTTGTTTTTTTTTTTTTTCTCGGCTTTGCTTATCGGGGCCGCGGACTTCCTGTGAAGCAGAAAGTGACCCGATAACGTTTGTACTGGGGAAACCTTGTCTCTGTAAACTGCCTAAACGGGCTTCGCCGCGCTGCTGAACAACCCGCGTGGGCCGATATCTACGGACCAGGTGGGTCCGCCACTCTGCCCGTTCGTTGATATTTTTACTTACTTTACTTCCGCCCTAAGCCCGCTTCGCTTCAAGCACTATTTCAAGCGATTTCTGAAACTTATTTCGGATGCCACGATGGACTCTTCGGGACTACTCTTGCTTTCCGTGGGGGGGTGGTCCCGTGCGTGGGACGCTGTCCACCGGAGGGAGGTCCGAGGAGGGTATCGATGGAACACCTCGCCCCGCTCGCAGTCTTCCTTCGGGTTGACGTGGCTCCGCTTCGGATGTGTTGTTGAGGGTGGGTTGGCTGCTGTTGGATGCAGGAGGTTGGAGGAGTTCTTCCCTTTCTCTGCCTCTTCCCCTCCACCCCCTTTGACTTCGGTCCGTTGACGGAGCCTTCTGGCTCTCCTCGGCCGCGGACCGCTTCCGAGATTTTATTTAACTGCTGACGCCACCACATTGTCATCCGAATGTTGTCTCGTCTCACTCCCGCCGACACCATTCCTACTTGTCATTCTCTTCCATTTTCCCCAGCCTTTGTTAGGGCGCCTTCTGGCAAGACGCGTCCCCCTTCCCAGTCTGCTAAGAAGTCTGGCAGTGGTGCGTTGCGTCTGAGGGAGGGATGTCGAAATGTGGGAGTGGTGACTTTTGGCGCGCCTCTTTGGTCGAGCCCTCTTCCTGATGTTGCCCAGGAACCCTCTCGTAAACAGGGTCCACACATATCCCTGCTGCATGATTCTCCTCTCCCTCCGGGGTTTGAGGTCCTTTGTTGGTGGGTCAGATTCCGGCGGCTACGCGGGACCTTCCGCCTTTAACCTCTGCCAAGACTGCCACATCCCAAAACATTCTTGACTATTGTCACGGATCGTTCTGACCATTGATTTGTTTCCCGTTTATGGCACGTTTCATCCAATGGAACTGCCGCGGATACTTTTCTAATTACGAAGAACTAAAGAGAGATTACTTGTCGATCATCAGCCCTTGGCTGTTTGTTTACAAGAGTTGCAACTTCGTGACCGTGACCTTTTACAACCTTCCCGGTACAGGGAGCCCCTTATTTCCCTAAAATCGTGGGAACCAGCGGACAGAGGTGGGGGCAGTGATCCTGCTTCACGAGTCTGTTCCCTTTTACTCCCATTCCACTCTCCTCCTATCTCAGCATGCCGTGGCGGCTCGTATCCATCTTGACGGCCGCGCCGCTTACGCTGTGCTCGGTGACCTGCGCGCCCCAGCTGTAAATATACCCAAGAAAGACTCTCGTCGATTTTTTTCACGTGATCTCCCACAGCCCATGTTGGTTCTCGGTTGACTTTAACCTTCGCCATCCTTTGTGGGGTGACTTCTTGTTAACGTCCCCAATGCCGGTGGGTTGTTGAGTAATTTTGCTAGTGATTTTTCATATGGGATGTCTCAAACACGGGCCCTTCCCACCTTTTGAACGTTTTGATACAGGCACTTCTTCCCTGTGTTGACGTCTCGTTGTGTCCCATCTCGTCTTTGGATCGTTTTGGTGGGAAAGGTTCGTCTTTCCTCTGTGGTAGTGACCACTACCCATCGTGATACCATCCTTCGGCCCCAGTCCGCAGGCTACCACCTTATTCTGGCTGGCGTTATGACAGGGCAGACTGGTCTTCTTTTCATCAAGGCCACTCACTTTTCCATCTTTTCCTGCAACTGAAACGTGTTTCCCGTCGCCGGCGGGATGCCTTCACCTACTTTCAGGAAGCAATTCTTCAGGCGGCAACGGAGCATATACCCCTGTTCATCTGGGACCCGAAAATCAACAACCCCCTGGTGGAACCAGGAATTTGCTCGGGCTAATCGTGAAAAGCGTAAATTATATAGGTTGTTTTATAAGCTGTATAAACAGACTCCCACACCTTTCAACTTGGATTCTGTTTAAGGCTTCGGCGGCCCGTTCCCGGGACGTCGTTAATTAATCGCCGTTACGCGGAAGAAACATATTTTCGCACATTAGCTTTCTCACCGTTAATTTTCTTCTACGCTGGTACTTCAGTCCATATAAAAAGAGTGCGAAAAAAATTTTCCTCGAAGAACACTATGCTGATCCGCCTATTATCCTCCCGCTAGGCCTAAACTTCTTGATTGTCATCGTTCTGCCTCCCGGAGTTGGTGGCGGACGAGTTGGTGTTATCACTTTCGCGTCCTGCTCAGCGGCTCCCGTTATCCTGAAACCTTTTACGTTTCTTAGTCGTTGCGGGGGTTGAGTTTCCTGTCCTGATTTTTTCTGTACCGCCTGGAATGGAACAGACCTTCCCCACAACCGGGCTATTTCAACCAGGGTCGGAGTTCCTAGACGCCCTCAAACTTTGCGGGGATGGAGCGCCTGGCGCCCTGACTGGCATCTTCCTTTCAGATTGCTTCGACATGCACATCCATCTTGCCACTGCCTTCCTTCTCGGCTTATACAAATAGAATAATTGGGTGGAGGGGGTCTTTTCCCTCCTGTCTTGGTCTACTGCATTATATTGTCCCCATCCCAAACCTTGGAAGGATCCGACTTCTTCCGATAACCCAATCGCCCTATTTCATTGACTCTGCAATACATGTAATGCTCCATGGAGGAGATTGGTTGGGCTATCCCGTTCTTTTCCCACGTTGGAGGCAAACCTCCATGCATTTTTCCGATCTACCAATTGTGTTTGTTGCGTCGCCATTCGTCGAACTCGGATCCTTCCTTCGGTTGGATTCACGACATTTCGTTTTGGAGTCTTTTGCTTTTCCAACAAAAAATGGACCCTGGCCGTCTTCTTTGACCTCTCGAAAAAAGGCCGTATGATAGCACCGTGGAGGTTGGAGGGTTTTGCGGAAGCTCTCTCTACTCTTTGGGACTTAGGGGGCAACTTCCACCTATTCCCTTTCAGTTGGTTGATGTCGGATCGTTTCGTTTTCAAGGTCCGTTGTGGTGCCCACGCTGTTGAGTTGTTGGTCCTGGACGAGGGGTGCCGCAGGGCCAGTTGTAACTGAGCGTGTTGCCTATTTCGCTGATTGGTTCAATGGGTGTTGTCGATTCCATCCCGCCCGTCAGTGCGCTGCTCCAATCTATGGTTGACTGACTTTGCTCTTGTTACATCTTGGTGCTAAACTCCTCTGTATGGAACGTCAACTTCAGGTTGCCATCGCATAGGGTTTCCTCTGGGTTGCTCTGCGCGTGGCTTACATTTTCCAGCGTTCGAAAACTACGGGCCGATGCTTTTTCCGGAAATAATCCTCGTCGTTAGGGGTCGTCCTACACATTGCCTTCAAAGTAGACGTCTCATTATGGCTCCCCTATCCGTCATACGTGTGGGAAGCCGACGGGTTGCGGTTCCTGGGTCTGATTGCTCGATGGAGCGCCTTCACGTTACCTTCCTCATATTACCCTCCTCAAAGCTAATTGCAACCGCCGTTTCTTTGGATCTCTACGGGCACCTCACCTCCAAGAACTTTGGGCGGTCGGACAGAAAAACCATGCTCCACCTATTACATCATGCTGGTGGCGGGCCTAAACTGGACTATGGTCTATTTGTGCGTCATTTATGGGCAGACCTCTGCCATGTTGTCGCGCTACTGACTCTCCTTGGCAGGTCTTCTGAGCCCATTCAGTGACTGTCACTAGAGCGAGTGTCTCGGAAGCAATGTCCGCAAGACAGGGTGCATTCCGTTCCTATGACTCCACCGATGGAATAGCATCTGAGGAGGTGAGAGAGGACGGCCCGGAGTAGGTGGAGGATAAGACTCCCACTGCTGTGGAGTCCCTCGCGGTGCCTAAGGGAATGTAAGACACAGATCAAACAAACTCATTTGTGCACTCGTCTGGACTTCATTACGCTCTTCAAAGAGGTTTTCCATAACGCTGCGATTCTGGCAAGGCATTGGTCATGCCACTATTGATCGGATAATTATGTCGTTCGAGTCCAGTTCTATCAACCCCATTCAGTAATTGAGCCTCCAATCTCTAGCATCTTAGGGAGTTGTTACTATCCTCCACATACTTACGACATTCTCTCGATCTCATTATTTCAAATCCGCTCTTCATGTGAGAGACCAAAACGTTAAACTTTAAGCACTAGGTGATACGAATAGCAATACATTGATTTATTACTCTATCATAACCCCTTTAATTTATGATACTCCCCACAAGACGTGTGCTCTTTGCTTGAGAATAGTTCAAAAAACGGTTCTGGAAGCCGGTGGAAAACTCTCCTCACTGATCTAACATCTTAAGGTGCAAGATCAGAGGGAAATCGGAGATGGATTGACGTGATATTGGATAAGTAGAGGTGCGTGGAAGCGCTCCAACCCGTGACAAACTTACCCTCAATTCAGCTTAGGAGTACCTAATAGAGTAGAGCTGATGTCTGTGCAGGAGTATTGGTCCCTATAATAGTCATTCTTAACACGGTGTGCGAGGTCCCAATATTGTCGGCGAAAACTCCTGTTATAAGGGCGGTATATGGGTCTACAACACAATGATGCCAGCTCTCAAAAGACACGCGAAGAGAATGTAGGTCGTTAAGTCGTGTTAGAGGCGCTCAGCTGTTGTATATGTCACCAAGAACTATTCACATAGCTAAGGGAAGAATGAGAAATCTGACCGTGATGAGCAGTTACCTATCCCATACCCCTGTACCACCTGGGCTCGACTTGTTGTGTGTCACGATAATTTATCTCTTAAGATGAAACTGAAAGCATTTATCTAAGTCAGAAATATCTCTGTGCTCCGGTGAACACAACCAGGCAGATACGGCAAGAAGTTTACACTTCAGGTCCACGCTCGCGAGGGTAATTATTACTATCTTTTCGGATTCTCGGAGCGCTCTCCAGTCGTGCTATGTACCCCGGCGTATCAAACCCTGTATAAGATTCTCGCTTGTTTAATGAGTCTAAATTTGGCGCTCAAAAGTCGATAGCGACTATTACTATCACACTAGTGGTCCTCTGCTTGATATTTAACCGAGGCCTCGCTTATCGACTAAGTAGTGACGGACCACTCTCCACACAAGGTGTAGTAGTTCGTGTTGCATAGGCCTCGTCCAACAATAGTGGTAAGAGTAGAATTCCTAAAACAAACACAAAAGCAACTGATAAGGTGAACCGGACGGGGAGTTCTTAAATTAAACGGGCGGCTGCATACATTACAGGAGGTATAATCAATGATAAATCTAGTAAGTGATTCCGTTTACTTTATCTGCATAACCTGCATGTGAAGTCGTACTCGGGCCATTTACTCACTGCCTACAGATAGTTTCTACATACACTTTATCGTCTATAGGGTGCTTCTACTCTCTGCTGGCTAATGATCAAATAGATTTGAATAAATTATATGATAGTAGTATCGAGAGGTAATGCTGAGTGACGCCAATACTTTTACGGTGAAATGTCAAACCTCATACTGTCACTTGAGGAGTGGTCTTTATCATCTTTTTAGAGGATAAGAGTCGTCCTACTTTGGAAGGTAGGTCCTATCGCATAATGGTGACTCGAATTTGTCGTCATAGATTGGTTTCACAGTACAAATCCTCACCATAAATAAAAATACTAATGGATTGTCTATTATAATCGCGTGAGAGGCAGTTCCCAGCCGACCTCCCATTTTGCTCGCTCCAAGTTGTCCTCTCACTGTTGTTCAATCTCTTTGTGGATTAGCAAGTGCTGACCATCTCAGGGAGAGAACCACTCTGCCGTGAAGCAAGTTCTTTCTGGACGTTTGCTAACTATACCTCTTTCAGCATCGCCGTTCAAGCACATCTTTATCCAATACATCTCATTTTCGTAATGTGATTCGTGTTCTTTGCCTTATCTTTTGGAACTGAAACATTCTATAAGATGTAAATATAAGTAATTCATACCATCTTACCAAGACACTTGTTACCTACTGCGTTTTCGTTAGTATATATATATTAGAGGATTTCCTATCCTGTTCGATTGGTTTGCTAACACGGTATCTAGCCGCATTCGTTTGTGTGCTGTGGAGATCCCTGTAAATCCCCTACTCATAAAAAAAAAAAAAAAAAGAAAAAGAAAAAAAAAAGAAAAAAAAAAAAAAAATAATTATTTAATTAGTATTATTAATTTTATATGAAGATGACAGCTATATATATATAATTTTGGTCAAAATAAAAAAAAAAAAAAACCATCGGATGTATTATAGATATACTTAAAAATAAAAGTAATTGTAGCCTAATATGAATAATATGTGGAGTTATAGCGCAGTTTCATTTCCGAAAACTTGGCCACCGCTATTAATTCTCGTATTATTGGCGCCTGCTGGCGCCCCTGCACTCCTCTGATCTTCTAGTGGTCTTGACAGGTACTTGACCGCCCCTCTATATTGCATCGTGTGAGAATTAGAGTTCATCCTGAAGAAAATAAGATATTTTTTTATTGCGTAAAAGACAAAAAAAAAACATAAGTAAATCATATGATATAGAAAACAAAAAAAAAAATTGTGTATTTACTGATAAATGAACTCGTAAGCTACTAAGACCCTGTGTCAGAGGCCCTCGTGGGGAATTATTGAATATTGACCCTTTGATTGGGAGTCGCGACGTCCGTGTAATATTCTTTTTCGTACATTTTGATATCAAATTTGATTTAAGGAAGTCGGGATTCCACGTCGAATTAAAATATGTTTGACTCTCTTAACGACTCTTTACACATCGGTCAACTGTGCATATAATACTAAGATTGCCTGTGAAATAAATAATAAAGTGTGATATACCGGGGATGAAGTTAAACGCTATATTATATGTGATCGATCATGGTTATATCTCAGTCCAAGATAACTGATATATATTATAGCCTAATATATATAAGTTGATCAATATAATTATATATAGATATTAAAAATAAAAATTAATTAGATATAATTATATATTATATATATTATATATTAATGATATATATATTATAGAATAAATAATTATATTATTTATATTATATATATATATTATATATAGATTATTAGTTAATATATATTATAATAGATATATATATAAAAGATTAAGATATATTATTATATATATATTAATAGATAGATTATTATATATAATTCAGGTAGTACTGTGAGGGGAGGCGCGCCTATAAATTAGAGTATCTCCACTCATGACTACTATTAGCCTCGACTCAGGATACTATGTGATGTCGGCTAGCGCTCATAATAGCGTACCTTTATATATCTTAGGTCAAATTGATCAAAAAATATCAGACAGACTATTCTCCATCTCAACGGTGAAGCTCCCTCTTCAATAACGGTGCCCACACTCTTATCGTCCGCAGGGTGAGGGGGGAGTTCGAGAGTATTCCCGCGTGTTGTTGCATAGTCTGCGGAAGTCGGGAATGTGGAGGAAGTATATAGCAGACGGATTTCTGCGGCTCAGGCCTCTTTTCAGTTTTTGTTTATCCCCGCTTTTGGTGGTTGTAATGAATAGTCATGTGGATCGCCGGCTGCCTGAATTATCTCTGTCAGTCCGGCGCATCCGCCCTTACGTAGTGTAATTGCATAAATGAGGTCCGGTGAGGTTCCTCAGCGCTTTAACTCCTGTGAGTGGCCCTCCCCTTTAGTCTCTCCCCCGGCGGTTGCAGACTGGCCCTATATCTCGGCTTTCGGTTGGTTCCTCGGTGTTCAATCGTTAGTGGTCAAGGGAGTTCCTGGTAGCTGTACGAGAGTTCCTCGACACATCCGATTCAGCGGAGGGAAAATAGATGTGGTTATGACAGTGGATCAATGGAATACGTCGTGTCTGGCGTTTCCTGCTCTTTATGTGATGGACGCTGGAGGCTCCCTTATTGATTAGGATCACGGTCGCCTGAAGTCGTGTAGGGAGTTTAACCACTGAGGTTTAGCGACTGGACCTGCACCGGTATAGCTGTGCATAGCTGCCATATCACACAAAAATTAATGACATCATGTGCACATCGCTGTTACAGTGGTTTAACTGGTCACACCATTAGTGTTCATTGAGGTAGGTGGGAACTACTCGCGGAGTCCAGGGGGGCTTTCTACCCAAAGAATGGTCCCACATCGCATACCTCCTCCCAATATCGCCTGCGTGGGGGTTTTCGGGGCGGGTTTGTTGTTGGGTTCTGGCCTTGGGCCTCCTGCAGTGGCCAAGACACTTTCCCATAGGTATAGTTTCCCCTTCCCTTCCCTCTGGTATATTGTTCTTTATGTCTCATTTGTTTATAAAAATATGATTTACCTTAAAAGAGGAAAGCTTTTTCGTTGTCTTTGAGTAGAAGAAAGGATTTCCGAATTCATTTCCTGCGGTATGATGTTAATTTATTGAATGACGACCCTGGTAAATGGTGAAAGATACGATATTTAAATAATTGACAATGCGTCACGTATTTCCAGGTGCATAACGATCGATGGATTATCCCGCTCCTACTTAGACTGGCGCATGGTTTCCGCAGGTCTCCTCCTATTAATGGCCTGATTATCCCATAGTATACGGTGACAGCATTTGGATTAAGTGCCCCCTATAACTGTAGGACGAGAGAAATCTGAGTCGATAGTCGGAATCATCACTGGAATCAGCATTCATGAGGACTGCTCCACCTTACACCCACAAATACGTATTCCAGCGTTTTTATTACAGTTCGTGCTCTACATTCTAATATGCGTGGTGGCAGTGCGGATGATGGCGCTCTCCCAAGGAAGACGATTACAGGAAACATCTCATCAAAAACATCATGTGCGTAGGTCTAGCCAAGATTAAGGTCAGGAGACTTCTCCTTACACACCAGCTTGGGCACGTCCCCCCCACTATCTCCTGCATCCTCCATCAATTACGTCTCTTTCACGAGAAGCCCTACTATAGGAGAAACGAGTGTGAGTGCATGGCAATACTACGCGGCACCCTCCGCTGAGGTACCCCTCTGACTTTTGGAATGCACCCTATGCTCTTCTGGATAAATTCATTTATCTCTTAAGTTCTGGTCTACCCTGCCCAATGGCCAACATGGAGACGCGCTCTCACGTCTGGCGTCTAGGGCCATCCCGCTCCTCAGTGACGCGTTATGTCGGCTAGATTACACTCCTAGCAGTCAGGAAACCAGGATCATCCACGCGTCAGAGCGCGCAGGAAAAAGAAGAGAATGGTGATACTGGGCATCCTTCGTCTTCGCTGACCGCTCCTCGTCAGTACATCAGTAAGTCAGTTATTAGGCTTCTCCTATTTTCATAATTTTGGGCGATATATATACTTCGGTTGTCTCTCACGCCGGACGATTAGTTCGCAATACATCTTTAAAGGGACAGTGTATGCTCCGGAGGTCTTACAGTGTTACCGATATGAATCACTGAGGTACTGTAATTCTCGAAACATTTTACAAAGCTCGAACATTATATATTGCCTAGGTCACAAAATATATCTAACCATCGTTCCCTCCTCATAAGGAAGACTATCCCACTGTGTCTAACCCTCTAGAGTTCTTCTTCTCACTTTTAGTGTACCATTCCCTCCGACCAGCGGTGAAGATCGGTGTTCACCGTTCACTCGGTCTTCGGTTACCGATACAATCCCTGCACCCTAAAGGAGATGTTTCAAATGTCATAAATTTTGGCCACTCATAAAAATATTGTATAAGATCGTCCTGCAGGTCTACTGTCGAGGTGTTTTATGGATATACGAAACGGTTGAACACTCTTCCAACACTCCGTTTAGCGAATAAAACTCAGTACTCTTAGCTGCCCCGAATTTGCTAAGAGGTTATCCCATTCAGGGCGTTCATCTGTGGCACTGTCCCTTTTTTCATTTATGCGAAAAGGAGATTCGATAGGAACAGTGTACCATACACAAGCCTCTCAGATCGGCCGTGAGGAGTCCTCTCTCCGCTATGCATAGGGAGAAACTTTATTCACAACCTGCCTCTCTCCTTTTGCCGCAATAGTGACTAGGGCGGTTTCTACCGCCATAACTCCTTTCTCATATCGGCCCTCGTGCACCTCCTGCGCCTCTACGATACTTCGCCAGCTCTCTCTAGTATCAAGATGCTGTAACCCACATACTGGGTTGCCTAACATTGTCTACTCTGCAACTCGCATACTGCCTCCCCCGACATAATCATCCCGACTA
>JABUQX010123887.1:0-38084 GCA_015478945.1 Trachelipus rathkii | reverse complement strand
GACGTGCCATATATTGCGCAATGCGCCTTACTAAAAATTCACCGTTCCTTACTTCTTACTTCTTCTTCCTTTTCATTCCTCCTACGCCTCTCCTGCGATTACTATTCATTATTCTAAAAAAATCAAAAAACAATAATTCATGATTCCATACAGCTAAGATCACATCTTTAAATTCATCAGATAAACGTCATCTAACTGCAAATGAATACCTGTTTAAACTTACCAATCGGTATCGCAGGAAACAAAAAACTAGACAGTCAGGGGGAAAAAATCAACTTCTCCCACTAGCACCAAATTTCCCCTTACCATAGAGCTAGACTAACAGCACAAAAATTTTCATCGCCTACCACGAAACTCCAGAGGGCCATCTCAATAGCGGCCTGATCAGCTATGAATAGAATAATAAAATACTCTAAAAATATTAACGGGAAGGTCATTCCCACCCATCGGGTTTCTTTTGAACTAGAATATCAAACAGTATCTATTTTCAACAATATAAGATATTAACGCGCCATTTCTTGCTTCGTTTACAGGTTTTTTGTATCTTCTACAAACCTGACTGGCGACTAATCTACCTAACAGTCAAATTTATTATTATTGATTACTAATGATTTATTAATCATTCATTGCAGTTATTCATATACAATTCATAATTATCTATTGTTCTTTACCTTAGTATTAACAACCGTAATGTTGATATTTGATTGACTCGTTGAATACATCTATTTATTATTATTTATTATACTCGATCTATTATATATTTATATTATTCATTATATATTTAATTATATATTATTCTAAGTATAAATATTTGTTAATTGTGGCTGTATTATTATTAGTTATATATATCTAAATCTAAGTAAGAATACTGCATTAAGAACTCTAGAAATTATATTAGTATTGAAATGTTAAATTATTATTATTCATTTCTACGTGCATTTGATAGTTTATAATAATTATTATTATTAAATATAGGACTACCTTTATTTAGGATTATTTCATATCCGATATAAACGGAATTCGTTTAATTTCAATGATTCCCGCCCTACTCTCAATATTAAAATCCCAGTATGAAACATCGTACAATCAAATTACTTCCTGAGCTCCGAAAGCGATGCTAACAGTGCCCTCAGAAGGCTCGCACATTTCTCGTCCAATGCCTTATTTTTCTTCCTTTTATAATTTAATTGCCCATATTCCTTCCAATAAAGTTAACGTGTATAGTAATCTGACACTAGAAATTAGAAATAAACAACATATTTTGATAACTTTTGATCCAGAGTCCATCTCCACTCCTTATCGATTCTGCTATTCACCGAGTTAGAAGTTACTTAGCGCGAAACAAAAAGAACAATCTCACTATTTTACTAATACAGAGATCGTATTACATTTATTATATAATATCGCAATTTTATCACCTAACTTATGACTGCCTACTACTTCACATCCATATCATTCTTATCACCACTATCCTATCTATATACACCCTCTATACACGGTCGATGGGCACGTCTCACTCTCCCTGCGAGACGATCTCCATGCTATCACGATTTGTAAACGCAGCGCATAAAACGATCATCACTGCGATGATCAGGGAATAAACAAAATCTATAAACCTGACACTATATAACATTCTACATCGCAACTTAATACTAATAATCAATCAATAATTACGTACTCACACATTCTTACGCTAAAAACGATCCTGATTTAAACAAATGACAAACACGGCAAATCAAATTATCATTCAAATCTCTCGTTTAGTAGAAAAAAATCACTTCCACTCCCTCAGAAAGGCGGTATTTCTGAAGGTCCCAAAACTCCTAAAGAAGCGAGCCCTACAACTTTCCTGGCAAGGTTCAAACGTAGGTCTACAAAGGTGAGGGAGCTTTCTCCATGCACATTCCGCTTTTCGGATCCAGTGGGGGTTACTGAAAAAAAGTCTTCCTGTCTGCGGCAAGTTTCCCTTCGTCCCTGTGCCGGAATCTAACCGAAGATAAGGACAGGCGCCGCGCTACCACCGTAACCCTACCACACCTCTGTGTACGTACTTTTTCACTTTTCAAACGTTAGAACGAAAACACATATTTCCTCAAAATCCCTTCCTTCAGCGAGTTAAACCAAGTTGTGAAGGGACTTGGTCCTGTTGCAATAATTTAGCGTCCGAACTAGACGGCATCTTCAGAACCTTTGTGAGTTCCTTCTTCAATATGTCCTGAAATTTTAATTTTTGTTTTGGCTTTATGTCATCGGTTTTTTTAATACCTGCGAGTCAAATCAAGAATCAATTTAATAATAATAATAATATAAATCTGCAAATAATAACTTAATCATTTATAAATATAATCGAAATAATAATAAATAATAAATAATAATCTAATAATAACTATCAACGGCCAGCCGTTTTAGTTCAAAACATGTTATAAAACCGTATTCTGTCAAATTTTTGCATACGCAGATTTTTAAAGCTTCAATCTTAACATTAATTTTAACGCGCGAAGTGAGTTTTTCTTTTCAATTTCGCATTAATATTTTGATGGCGTGGCCAAATAGCACTGACGCAATACATCAAGGTAAAACAAAGATGACCATAAAACTATACTATTAATACTATTCTATAATACTTACTACTATCTAGTAATCTCATATATGAATATACTAGTATATATATATATACTACTTAATATATCTATAGGCTATATATATACTATCTATAATATCATACTATAATATTATCATAGTCCTAGATCATAAAGATCATACCTAACTTTTAATATTATACCTATATATTAATATACTACTTATATATATATATATACATAGTCATATATATTTATAATATACAAGAATAAACCATTAATATTATTTATCATTTACTTTTTTTCAAGCTTGTAACTTTTATTTCATAAGTCCTAATTATTATTTCCAGGAGAAATGCAACTTTTTTTGGTTGATTTCTTTATTTTTTTTATACAAAATAATCCATTTGTGATTTTTTATTTTTTGTTTTTTTTCCTCTTTTTCAAGATTCGTAACCGCCACGCCTGATACTATAATTTGATAAGCTGATGCCAAATTATATACCTCATGGGCAGGACGTATTGCAAAATTCCTTTTCGTTTCTAAAAAAATCAAAAAAAAATCACCAAATCTGGATTTTTTTTTATTTTTAAAAAAACATCCAGAAACAATAAACAACATCACGCATCAAATTGCATATCCCTGATATTACTCGTATCTACTAATAGTTCTTCGAGCAACTTAAGCGTTTTTTTGCCCCCCACCCAATAAATGTAATTATATAAATAACTGGTTTTTAAATGGTTATTAGGTAAAAATAAAAAAAATGTTTCTAATTTTTTAAATTTTTTTGCTGAAACATGTTTAGCTGAGGGGAGAAAAACAAACATTTCAAAACACATAACGTTAAGTCGTAAGATCAAACACACATTTCACCATTGATTCCTTAATAGCCTAAACACTTTCAGGATTAGACAATCTCTTTCAACACAAAAAAATTTTGATGTAAATATCTCAATTATCAACTCGCGCCATCTTTTCCTTTCTTCCTCTTCCTTTCGTTTCATTCTTGTTCTTTTTTTTTTCTTCATACTCTTTTTTCTCTTCTTTACCTCTTATTCATTATTCTTCTTACATAGCCTCTTCATGTGATTCCTTTTTATTTCCTCTTTCATTTCTCTTTTATCTATTCCTTTTCTACTTTTTTTCTACTCTTTTCTACTTTTTTCCACTTTTTCCTATTCTTTTCTACTCTTTTTCCACTCTTTTTCCAGAACCCTCTTTGTTTCTTCCCTCTTTCATTTTTCTCTGTTCAACTCTTTTCCTCTTCTCTTTCCTCTTTGTTCCATTCTTTTTCTTCTCTTCCTCTTGTTCATTTTCTTGTTCTTTTTGGTTCTTTCCTCTTTTTCATTTATCTCGTTATCTTTCTTTCTTACTTTCCTGACTGTTTCATTTTCTTTCTTTCTTTCTTCTTCAATTTTTTTTTTTTCTGTTCTTTTCTCTTTTTTCTTTTTCTTTTATTCACACTCCTTCTTTCATTTTATTCATTGTTTCTTTTATTCACATTCATTTTTTTCATTCTTTATTTAGTTATTATTTTTTAAAAATTTTTTCTTTATTAACTTTTTCTCTTTTCAATTTTCTTTCTTTCTTTCTCTCTCTTTTTCAATTTTTCTTTCTTTCTTCCACTTTTCATTTTCTTTCTTTATTTCTTCCTCTTTTAATTTCTTTCTTGCTCTCTTACCCCTCTTTTCATTTTCTTTTCTTTCTTTTTCTCTATTTCTTTATTTTCTTCTTTCTTTCTGAGCTTCTGCCCTTTTCCTATCAACTTTCATATTCTCTGTCCCTCTCTTCATAATGTTTTTCTTTCTTTTTTCCTCCTTCTTCCTATTTTCTTATCCTTTCTTTCTTCCCTCCCTCTTCTTTCATTTTTCTTTCTTCCTTGTATTTTCTTCTTCTCTTACATTATTTGTCTTCCAAATCTGTTTGATTATATTTTCGGTTTTCTTTTCCTCATTTTCCATTTTTCTTTCTCTTCCTCTTTTCCATTCCTTTTCTTTTCCTTCTTCAGTTTTCAAAAATTCTTCTTTTTGTCTTTCTTTTTTTCATTTCTTTTTCTTCTCTCTCTTTTTCATTTTCTTTCTCATCTCTCTTATGTTCCTGTACCAATCAAATCCAGTTATCTAGACAGATACAATTTAAACATTTATAAACAAATGAAATTCTGAGATGCTGATTAGGTCCTAAATAATAATAATAATAATAATAATAATAAAAATAATATACTAATTTTGAAAAACAAAGCATAAAACAAATAATAAAAAAAGCGTATTCTTGAGCAGTATTAAAAAAACCGGTACAAACAAAAAAAACGTTTCTCTGAAACTTATATCATTTACATATTATATATATAGCTACTATATAATAATTAGTATATAATATATATATATATACTAATACTATATAATCATATCGCTATATAACTTATATATATACTAATCTCGTTCTAATATATATAATACATATATATAATATATATATATATATACTATACTATACTACTAATTATATAATATATCATATTTAATATATACCTTTATATACTTTTATACAATACTCATTCTTTATATATATATATATATATATATATTTATTACCTATTATATTTTATAGATTATATATATATTATATATTCTATATATATAGTTATATAATTTATCATATATATACACTTCAGATCCTCAATCGGCTGACACGTCCCTTGCTTATATACTAGAATATCTACTACTATATGAATAACATTATTCATATATTTATATACATATCACCTATATATATATACTCTAAATATTATAATATATAAATATATATATATATATATATATACTACTATATATACCTTATAATATATACCATATATATACTATGTTTATATAAATATCATATATAATTACTTATTTATATATATACTATAATCATATATTATATATACATATTATATATATATTCATAATATATACTTATATATATTCATATAATATATATATATATATAATATTATATAATATATATACTATATATTATACTATAATATCTGAATGGACATTTATAAGCTGTTTGACTACGTTAACCATCTATTTAGGCTCTAGGCAAGCGTTGAATTTAAGGTTAAGGTTTCCCGGTCAAAGAGTTACGGTTTGATCGACGGTTAGTCCTAGGTTCAGGGTTCAAGATTACCGGCAAAAATTTAAATATCTTACCCCTAAAAGTGGATAATATATAACCGCAATTTTACATTAATTACTCTCGATTTTCCGCTGCCTTGGAGTCTGACGCTTCTTATAAAATATTATTATTATTATTACTATATATAGTTTTCATTTTTTAATATACTAATATATATATATATAGTTTATATATTATATACTATATATATATATTAATATATATATTTATATATATAATATATATATATTTATATACTTATAATTATATAAATATATTACTATATATATAAATAAGGACGTTGCCAGGCGATTGAGGGGATCTGAACTCCCTCCCCCTCTATACTTAATCAGATTAAAATATATGAATCTTGTTTTGAAAGATTTTCTCGCAAATATCGATGGATGAAAAATTTTTCAAGCGTTTTTTTTTGGAAGCTGCAAAAAAAACTTTCGGCCTTTCGCTAAATGAAGAAGAAATGAGAATATCGCGTGTCGGAATTTTAAAATGGAAAGGGTATATAAAGTATAATAAAGTTGAGTCAAGTGCAACGGAATTTTTTTGAGCACCGCACCGCACCGCAAGTCTCTTTTTTTTCAATGTCCCACAGCACATCATCTCTTGTTATAATGCGGACCACAGCGCTCCACACCGCACCTCTTATATTTTTTTAAAATCGCACCGAACCGGGATACTGTAATTGTGCACCTCACCGCACCGCACCAAAATGAGCGAACTACAAACCGCACCGCACCGCACCGCACTTAGTGGAGCGTCAGGCCAACCCTAGAATAAAGCAATTGCAATTACTTTTCTTCATGATGATTTTTTCATAGTATATATAATATATAATTTAAATAATTATACATATATTATATTATATATATATATATATATATAATATATATATATATAAATATATAATCATATTATATTATATATTTACTAAATATATAATATATATAATATATATATACCTATATATATACTATCAGATTAAGATGCTTCTTTCGGTATTTCTTGCATTACATACTTCTCGTTTATAGCCCCCCTCCTCTCCCTTCTCAACCCCTTAATGAAGTTTTCCCCCCTAACCCCCTTTTTACTTAAAGCTAAATGGGTTTAGCGATTGATGAGGGGGTAAATGGGGTTTGGGGGGAGGGGGATGTGAATTCGACGTAATTGCAAGCGAGATTATTTACTGAGAGGCTCTATTCCTACTTCCCTTAAAACTTTATATTTTATATATATATATATCATGATACTATACATATATATTTGATATCAGCGTAGTAATATATATTATCTATACTATATATATATTAATAATATATATATAATATATATTTGATCTTGAACAAAATATTCTGAAGTAAAATTTTGTGCACCGCACCGCACCAAAAGTCATTTTTTGTCGCAAAGCACCGCTCCTCTATGTTTACAAATGAGCACCGCACTCACACACCCCGCAGCGGGTACACCTGACAATTCTGCCACCGCACCGCACTATAAAATGGACGGCGCTCACCAAGCACCGCAGCCAACCCCTCTATACGTACTTGTTCGAAAACCTCTTAAGTCACTTACCTCACATTAGTTACAGTGATGCATTCAGTAGATCATTTTTACCTCTTGAAACCCGTTGACATTCTAATATATTGGATACACAGAGACAATTCAATATAAAAATCCACCTTTTGGTTGCAAAGTATTGCAAAACTAAGACCTAATTGGCTCGAAAACTTGATCAAGTTAATTTAGTGCATCGACGAATATCATCGAAATCTTCAGCGTACTGTGTCCACTGTCGGCGTTGTCCACTGTCGGCGTGTCCACAAAAGTCCTTTTACACTTCAGCATACTGTCCACTGTAAGCGTACTGTCCACTGTAGGCGTACTGTCGAGCGTGTGTCCACAAAAATCCTTTAATACAAGCTTTTGTACCGCAATGTATTTTTAGTCAGTAATACACGCCAGTCCCAAATATAGATAAAAGAGGATGGTTTGCCACGACAGGCCTAGGGGCAACGCCGGGTTAGCTCGGTTAACACAGATTACTCCGCTCGCTGAAACCCACGCAATACTAGCAAGCCTGTTGCCCTTTTGAAACGTTTATTCTATACTTCTGGAAGATGAATATTAAGTTCTCGCATTACAGTGGGTTCACTAAAGTAATATAGACCATGCTAATAATAATAGTAATATAGACTAGTAATAGTATATAGAATAGTAATAAGTAGAATAATAGCAAAAAATATTATTATAGTAATATAAGACTAATGCAGAAACAATGCATCCAATAATTTTCTGTCAGTCAGAGACTCAAGTTCAACACTGAATAACAGTGACACGACTTAAACTTCAGTGAGAGATACTCTTCAATTGTGCGTACCACGTTTCATAATATCTAAACAATTTTTTTGCAACAGTGAAGCTAAATGAATCAGAACTACTGTAACGTTTTTACATACACATCTGTATACACAGCATGCCAGCGTAGTTTTAATTGTTAATCCGAAGCCAATAGGTCGTGTTCTTCTTCTTCTTCTTCTAAAATAAGTAACAATCGCCAAAAAACAAATATGTCACAGACTAATATTGAAATGAGATCGAAATAAGCCTATTCTATTATAGACCCGTCATCCCTATAACTGTTTAGTAACCAGTAAAAATTCACACACCAATTCATTCTTTCCGAGAACTTCTACGCACTCACCCACCCGTTTTATACTCTCCTCATCCTCATAACCTCTTCACCAATTTCACCTCAGTCTCACATTTTTTTCCAGCAAATTATCCAATGTTCTGCTAAAACACTTGACTATTAATTACATGGTGATAAATTAATATAATTTCTAATAATAAATAATAATACATAATATAATAATCAAAAATAATAATAATAAGATAATAATGCAATTAAATATACATAATAATAATTCAAATTAAATAAACATTTAAAATACATAAACTAATTTGTACCGTATAAAGATTGCTAATTACTAATGCATAAAAAATCAAAAGTGATAGCAACGGTAAATCTATATAATCAATAACACAGCTATGATTGATGCTCACGCGCATCGCCTTGATCACTGCGGACAATCAAGCTCTTATGGGCGATATTGGCCATTCATCATGGTCCATGGGCAACCCTGTTCATCTGGGCTTTTGGCATGTTGCTAACTCATGAATGGATTGGCATGCGGCTTGCCGCGACAGAGCCATCGGGCATGGGACATGGGCCATGCGTGCATATGGGCTCAATAGGGGATGAGCGCAAGGGACTGGGACATGGGGCATGGGCACGGCCATGGCTATGGGCCTCATGGGGCATGCTTGATGGCCCATGGCTGGGCCTAGCGGGCATCGGCCTTGCATGCGGCATGGAATTTCAAGGCTTGCTCGCTGAGCACGGCAAGCCCGACATGCATGGGCTCACTTTTCGCTACGCACGCCTCGCCTCCCGCTGTCGCCCCACGTAACCTAATACTATCAGGCCAAACTGTAGCTACTCACCCACCGAGCAACATGGATAAGAATCTTGTTCGCACCAAAAAGACAACTTTCTAAAATTAAATAGGAAATAGATAATAATAATAATGAATAAAATAATACATATATAATATATATGATTAATAAGTAATCAATAATAATTTCACTACTAATGACAAATCATAAATAATAATAAGTAATAATGAATAAAATGTATAAAATGAAATTAAATTAAAATATAAAAATATAACTATAAGATAATTAAAATAAACAATAAATAATCAATCAATAATAATAATAAAATCAATAAGTAATAATTAATATACATATACATAATATCAATAAAAATAATCAAATAATAATCAAATAATCTTATATGAATAAGTACATAAATAAAATCATAAATAAAATGAAGGTATTAAAAATTTAAATTATATACAGATGAAAAAATTCCAATTTGAATTTACATCAAATTTTTAAACTACAGTAAACTTTTTTTTTTTATTTAATTTCATTTTTCTTTTTTTAAATCGTGATCAGCAATTAACCTTCAAATTGAAACTCTCGTTTAATATGCAATCTATATACTCAAAGCGATTCGCTACTCATACTAAGCCGATCAGTATAGTCCAAGTAGCGAGTAGTATTAGATGGTGGTAATAGTCAGTTGTGGTGTTGCAATTGCTGGTATGTAGTTGTATATGCACAGTGCCAGTTGCTATGTTAAGGTCATTAATGGTAGTAGTTGTAGTGCAGAGTCAAGCAGTCAGTTGGGTGGCGTAGACTAGTCGGTAATAGTAGTGTCTTGGTGATGGCTTGCTCGTCACGGTAGCTGTAGGTTGTGCATTGGATTGTATCTTGTGTTGTGTGTAGTGAGATATGGGCCAAAATGGCAGTAATGGGTCCGGATGGTCAGGTCTGTGGCTAATTAGGTTGAAGCATGGTTCTACATCCTCCACATCCATTGTGATAATCAGTAAATCGAGCTAGCGATGAGCACGTCTTGGCTGATCAATGGACTGTGTGATTGTGGTAGTAATAACTAGTGATGGGTTTGAACAGAGCTTGTGGAAACAGGGGGGGGGGAGCGACTCCAAACTCCTGCCCCGGCTCAAGCCATTTAAAAAGTCCTATTCCGCCTCATGTTCACTTATTACCATCCGACTCCGGCCTTGTGGCGATAAAAGCAGGTAAATGTGCGTAGGTGCGCTGCTGCTCATTAGAGTACCACTATAAGATAATAAGCTCTTCATATACTATACTACTAATAAATAATATATATATATATATTATTATATAACTACTATAACTAAAATTAACCTAGTACTAACTATATACTATATATATTATATAGTCATATACCTATATATGTAATATTATCTACGTTATACATAACTATAATACGTATATATAAGTTAGCTATATACACTATTATATATATAATAATAGTCATTATATATTATAAACCTTTCGTAAACTACAGAAGAGGGAGAAGAGGGAGACAAGAGCCCCAACATAGGTTATATAGAGGAGGTAAAGAGATAGTAATAAACCGCGGGGAATACTTCGGGAAAGGGGATTTGTTCACTCAATGGCAGGTGGGGCTTGGGGGGGAATGACGATGACCTGAAAATGGTCATGAAGTCGGGGGAAAAAGAGTTGCTGGCAGGGAAAGAGAATAAAGATGATTGATGTTAGATGGGGGTTGTTGCACAGGCACGAAGATTGAGAGATGAAGATGGAAAATATTTTTCAGTGAGAGATAGTAAGAAGATGAAAGAGAGAGAGATGATATGAGAGACTTGGGGAAGAGTGAGAAGTTTGAAGGAGTGAGATTGTAAGGGGTTTGAGAGAAAGGTGAAGGAAGGTAAATTATATAGGTTTAAAAAAAGCGGGTTGACAAGAGGGAAGAAGTGAAGGAAGGGTTTGATGGAGAGGTTAAAGACAAGAGGATGGAGACGAGAAAAGAGTTTGATGTAGAGATGTAAAACTGAATGAGGGAGAAAAGGGAAGGAAGGTAAATGATGGAAGTAAGAAAAGGTTTGACAGAAATGTAGCAAACAAGGATGGAGGTGAGCAAGGGTAGGTAGAGAGGATGAAGAAGAAACATGAGAAAAGGATTTGAGAAAATATTGAAGGAAGGTGAATGATGGAGTTAGAAGGGGCTTAATGGATAGGATAGATGGAAGGAGGTGAAAATGGACTTGGGGGGAAAATGAAGAAAGTAAATATTGAGGATAAGAAAGGATCTGTGGGACATGTTGAAAGAAGAGAGAGGAAGAAGATGGGGAGATTACTGGAGAGAAGCATGAACGAAGGTGAATGAGTAAGCGATAAGGGTTTGACAGAGATGCTGAAGAAAACAGATGAATGATGGAAGAGAGAAAGGGTTTGACGAAGAGGTTAAAGAAAACATGGACGGAGATGAAAAAAGGGTTACGATGATGAAGGAGGATATGAGAAGTTAGTGGGAAGGGAGTTGAGGGAAAGTCAAGAAAAAAAATAATGGAGGTGAGAAAGGATTTGATGGACAGACGGAAGAAGAATAAGTAATGCTGGTGAGTAGAGGTTTGACTGAGAAGAAAATGAAGAGGGGTTTGACTGAGAACAGTGAAAAGGGGTTTGACTGAAGAAGGTCAAGAGGGGTTTGACAGAGGAGAAGATGAAGAGGGGGTTTTGACTGAATGAGGATGATGCATGAATAGAGGAGTTTGACTGAGAAGATGAAGAAAGGTGTTGACTGAGAAGAAGATGAAGACTATGAGAACGAAATTGAGAACAGAATTGAAGGAAATTTAAACCGATTCCTTTGGAGAAGGATAACAAATGAACGGAGTAATAAAACCGGTTAAAAAAAGAGGATAGAACAATAATGGAGTTATCAGGAGGAGGTCAAGAAATGAATAAGATAATTGCGGTGACTGTTAGATAACAAATAGGCTAATAAGATAAATCATAGATAAAGAAAGGGAAATATAATGTCGCCAAACAAATAGGGTAGCCGCAAATAGATAAGCTAGAGATAAGGAAAGGGTTATTTAATAATGTCGCCCAATAAATAGACAAATAGGTATGCCGCCAGGGATAAAGAAAGGGCGATTTAAAGTCGCCCAACATCAAATCGATAAAAAAAAAATATAAAGGGAAGAATTACCTATAAACGGAATCATTTGACTATATAATCAAGGTAAATGCTTTCAAATCTAGAAATATTTCATCAAACTGACTAAACTTAGAACCTTTTAGTTTAATAATAATAATAATAATAATAATAATAATAATAATAATAATAATAATAATAATAATAATAATAAATAATAATAAAAATAATAATAATAATAATAATAATAATAATAATAATAATAATAATAATAATAATAATAATAATAATAATAATAATAATAATAATAATAATAATAATAATAAATAAAAATTACTAAATAATAATAAAAATAATAATAAAATAAATAATAAACCAGTTTATGAGAAATACATAATAAATTTCGTTTCCATAATAATAATAATAAAATTAATAATAATAATAAATAATGCTTACCAAATCTGTAATCACTCACAAAAAATCTTCAAAACACGGTATTCAACCTGAAATAAATAAATAACAATAATTAATAATAATAATAATAATAATAATAATAATAATAATAATAATAATAATAATAATAATAATGTTAAAAACAAGTTACTACTGAATATGCAAAAATAAAAATAAAGATAATAATAAAAATAATAATAATAATAATAATAATAATAATAATAATAATAATAATACATAATAAAATAATTATAATAATAGTGCCAATAATAAATATTTAATAATAATAATAATAATAATAATAATAATAATAATAATAATAATAATAATAATAATAATAATAATAATAATAATAATAATAATAATAATAATAATAATAATAATGAATAATGAATAATATAATAATAAATTAATTGAATAATAATAATATAATATTAATAAAATACATAATAATAATAATAATTAATAATAATAATCATACATAATAATACATTCATCACATAACATCAACAAGAAATTATAATAATAATAAATTTAATTAATAATAAATACAATAATAATAATAATAATAAAAGAAAAAACCAGTTTTGAGAAATACATCAATAAAATACAGGATAAAATAGAAATAAATGACAGAAGCAAAAACATGATTTAAATCGGATGGGGGAAAAGGAAAGGAGTTCTTGTGAAGAGATCGAGGGGGGGAGGGAGACTGGAAAAATGAGGGGGAGGCTATAAAGAAAAATAGGGGGGGAAAAGAGGTATATATTTTAACCAATGTCTTCTCCATTGCTTCCCCCTCCCTCCCTCTTTAATTCGGATTGTGTCAGAGGCAGAAAATCATAAAAAATTTTCTATTTCAATTTGCGTCGCGATAAACTTTTGCGACAAATCAAAAATCCACACACACACACATCACACAACACACACACATCACAACACCACACACACCACACACACCACACACACACACACACATCTAACGACAGTACCACACAAATTACAACACACACCATAACCGAAAGAACGGCAAATAGCACAATACAAAGAGTATTAATTTATTACTACCTTTAACCTCAGCAATATGACCACGAAAAATATGACTGAAGTGCGCAATGTTTAAATGATTTACATTCCTGAAAAAAAAAAAATCGTTTAAAAATGGTTGAATATTTTATCTAGATTGGATAATTAAACCAAACAATTGTTGGATTCCTGTCAATAATAATATATAATATAATAATAATTTAATAATAATAATTCAAAGAGTGATGAGTTGTAACAATAACGTAATCAAATAGAATAATAATTAATATCAATAATAAACAATAATGAATAATAATAATAATAATAATAGATAATAATAATTATTAATGAAGATATAATAATAAATACATAATAATTTAATAATAATAAAGAAAATAATCAATAATACATATACTACTAATGATATTTAATGAAGATATTAAAAGGATATTAGGATTAATAATAATTTCAATAAATACAAATAGTTGGTCGTAATTCAATGCAAAAAAATTCGATTTTTAATACGATGTTAACACAATTTAGTCATTAAATAACAAGATGACATAATTTTATATTATATTGTCAATATCTTATAATTTCAATACATCAATCAATTATAATTAACCAAAATTAATTTTCCCTAGTATGTGAAATCGGAATTATACACTGCAACCAGCAGAATATAAATCATTTTCCGAAATAATTTAGATGAAGAGTCTAAAAATAATTATAATACAATAATACATAGCAACTAATAATTAATTATAATAATTATCATATAATTAATTATTTTGAACTTGTGATAATCAACGATGAATTTAATTAATACTATAATTATAATTATTAGTAGAAACAAATTATAATAGAGTAAATAATAATGATTATAATAATTATTATAATAATTATAATTAATAATTATACTAAATATTATAATAATTAATTATTTATTTATAATGTATAATACAAATTATAATGAATAATAATCAATATTCAATAATAATAATAACTAAAAAATAAAAATAACTAACAGAAAACATATAATAATAATTCATAATTATACGTTTAATTTTTCATTTTCATCTTTTTAATTGGTAGTATAGTTATAAAAACTTTTCTTTCTCAATAATAATAGATAAATACATATACTTCTAATTGTCATAATAAAATAATATAAAATAATAATAATAATAATAATTATACATTATTTAATAAAATAAAAGTTAATAGTAAAACAAAAGGTGGTTATATTACAGTAATTCAATAGTCTTTACATACAATGAAACCAAAAACATAACGCTCATTTCAATATCCTAATTAATGATATTTGAGAATAACGATGCGCATCAATCATAACGTAGTGGAAAGTCATTATCCTCTACGAACGAATAAATAAGTTAAATAACACCACGACCACCACCACCACTACTACAACAACAACCACAACAACAACAACCAACACAACACAAGAGACAAATAGAATAATAATAATACTAATAATAATCTTCACGCTTGACAAGTCTATTTGTCAGGATTTAATAATAACAAGAATGGCATTCAATACACCTTACGAACTAATTATAAGTAAATAATAATAATAATAATAATAAATAATAATAATAATAATAATAAAAATAATAATAATAATAATAATAATAATAATAATAATAATAATAATAATAATAATAATAATAATAATAATAATAATTATAATGAAAAATAATAAATAACTTGAATAAAATAATAATAATAATATATAATAATAATAATAAAATTAATAATATATAATAAAATAATATAATAATAAAATATAATAATAATCGAAAACTCTTCGTTAACTTGAGGTAAATAATTGGATATTTATGTACAAAAAAAAAAAAAAAAAAAAAAAAAAAAAAAAAAAAAAAAAAAAAAAAAAAAAAAAAAAAAGGGAAATTTCAATCAGTTGCGATTTTTAAATTGCGACTTCTGAATTAATTTTAATTACGGAGATTTTTGATATCATGACTTTTAAGATGAATTGCAACACTTAACAGCGAATTTAAAATCGAATATGTAACATCAATATGACTTTGCTACCATTAAAATTATACTGCGACATGTAAAGTAGCATTAACATGGTTAACTTGCTATACAGAGACCTTTAAAATGGTTATGCTATTAATATATAAAAAAGATTGCGACATGTAAACTAATCTTAAGACATTTAATTTGCTATACAACTTTTTTTTTTTGCTATTATTAAAAATATGTTGAAGCATAAAAATAGTAGTTGGAAGTTTAACTTTGCTAAACAGAAACTTTTTAAAATAGTTTTGCGATTTTTTGGCGATTTTTTTTTAGATATGAAGATTGAAATAAAATCGCATTCGCACGTCTCTTCCTTTTCTGATTTGAATATATTTATCTTTTAGCTATTTTAGAGCTAAAAATATATAAATTTACAACTATCACACTGAAAACAAACAAATCTTTACGACTAATCCCAAGACACAGTAGTAAAAAAAAAAATAAGAAAAAAAAGTCGCTAAAACGTATTGGAGCAAGAATGACACTAAATTATTCAAAAGTGGCTTAATCCGCCTTGGCAAAAAACAAGAGCGCATATTAACAACACATTTACAAAAGAAAAAAAACGTTAAAAACAAGTAAAAAACAAGTTGACAAAGAAACAAAAAAAAAAAAAAAAAACGCTGAAAGAAAAAGATTATCAACATGTTAAAAATAAGTCTAAAAAAAAAATTCTGCAAAACACGTTCAAAAAAATTTCTAACCTGTGTAATAAATAATGTAAAAAGGTTGAAATGTGTTAAAAACATGTTGAAAAGTGCGTTCTCATTTCATTTATACTTTAAAAATCAAAATATAACAACCGTTGTTTGCTGTTTACATCTTTTATTGGACAATATTATTGTAATATTTATCTTAAACTTTTCAAATATGCACATTAACTTACTAAAACACACACACAAACACACACACATATACGTATATATATATATACTATATATATAAATAAAAATGATATAAGATGTAGAAATACTATATATATAATTCTAGTATATATATATTATTATATTAATATTATATATATATATATAAATATATATATTATATATAATATAGAATAATAATATATTATATATTCATATTATATATCATATATATATATCCGAGAGTAAGAGCCTAAAACTAATTATTCGGCCAAATCATTGGAATTATTTGTAGGCAGAAAAAAATACTAAAGTAAAAAATATTTGTCCTATATTTTTGAATTTTTATTTGATTAAAATTTGAAAAGGTGGAAAAGTAAATTTAAATAATTTAATAATTGTTTTTTATAATCATTCTGCGATTGGGTTTGAAATTTCGATAATGAAGTTTTGCGATTTGAAATTTATTATATAAAATCCATTTGAAAATATGATTTTGAAAAGTGACTTTGAGCTGAACATTACTTTAAGACTGAAATTTAATTTTATTTTTAAAGTTAAAATTAAAACATGAAATTAAAATTTGAAACTGGAATATAAATTAAATTTAGACACAAATTGAAATTTGCTGTATAGTTCACAATTGAAACTGTGAGATTATAATAAACTTTAAGATTGATTTTTTTTCCTGAGCAACATAATAAGTAATAAATCACTTTCAAAAAATTTTATATTTGACAGACATCGACGGATTTCGATATTCAAACTAGGGATTTACAAAAGTTAATCCTTCAGAAATAAAAGAAATTCTATAAAAACAATCCGTGTACCCCTTGGGGTACGCAAAGTGATACATGCTGGTGGGGTATACCAAAGAAGTAGGCTCACGATCAACTTGCAGTGATGCTCTGATCACGTACAGTGCGGGTATCATTGGTCGCCTGTGTCTTAAATATGTATAATTATTGTGTGGTAATATATTAAAAGACTTATAGGGGGGGTAAACATTATAACTTTATTCGTTTAGAAGTACGCTATTCACACAAAAAGATTTGGGAGAACGCTGACAGGCATAGCATACTGAAATACAGTAAACGCATCAATCCCAAAAAGTAATAAATTCTCAATTTGGTATGCATGCGGATGAATTCCTACTAAAAAATGACAAATTTCTATACAAAAACTGTGTATTACCCGTCTCAACAAAAAACCTGATAATTCAATTTATCATCAACCAAGGATTTTAACAGAAATTGAAAAAAAAGAAATAAATTTAAATAGTTGTATATTCGTGCTTCTATACTTATACGAGTTCTTGCTTATGTTCTAGGAAACATTTACTTTTGATTTAAACGTTGTATAAAATTATTACTGGACAAAATGCAAACATATTACTATATATCATATATATATATATATATATAAAATTAGATATTATATATATATATATATCATATTATTATTTATTATATAATATTATATATTATTATAATATATTATATAATATTTATATTTAAACATCAAGTTACGTAATTTTTATATTTAACACAAAGATTGGTTTTTAAATTTAGAAAGGTATGTTCGAAAAAGTTATATATAATATATATATATATATTATATATATACTATATATTATATATAATTATATATATATATATATACCTAATATATAATATATATAACTATTATTTATATAAACATACTATATATATTATATATTATATATATATATATATAAATAATATATATATATATAATATTCGATCATATATATACTATTATAAAGATACTCTCAGCGTTCCGGTAGCGAGGAGCAAAGAATTTTCCTCTACCACTGCTTATTCTCCTTACCTATTATAGGGCTGTGTAAGCAGGCCTAAGGAAGTCGACAACATACTCACACATTGATCAAGAAACTCAAGTCTTTGCCTCGAACAAAAAAGATTTAAATATAATCAGTTTATCGGCTTACTAGCCTGTCCCACAAGTAGTGGTAAAAAAACATCCCTATCCTGACACAACCAAACGAAAGACGCCTTCATCTCATATATATATATATATATGATAATAATATCACTATATATATATTAATATATAAATATAATATATATATATATATTATTAACTATATATATATATACACTTATATATACTATATAATAATTTATATATAATATTATATAATACTATATCTTATTTATCATCCTACAGGGCCAATTGGTTGGCACAAGCAGGTGCCAACTCATTCCTTAAATAGGCATCGAGTTACATTTGGCCTTTTTTTCAATTCTTGGAGAAGATCACCCCGACCCCTCCTCCAAGAGAATTCTAGGAGCACTTCAAACTTTTCAATACAACAAACTTATTTACAAAGTTTATGAAACTCTATAGAGTTTAAAGTCTCAACAATAATATAATAATAATAATAATAGATAATAATAATAATAATAATTATAGTAATAATAATCAATGTAATAATGAAAATAATAAGAATAGTTAATAATAAAATAAAAATGAATAATGAAAAGTAAATCAAAAAATACGAAAAATAACAATATTTCTCTCTATTACTACGCTTACTAATTAAATAATTACCAATATATCAATAAACATCTACTTATTATATATATTATTATAATTATATTATATATATACATATATAATATATATATAATATCATATATATATTATATATACTATATATATAATCGTATTATATATATACTATGAATCTTATATTTATAGTATATATTTTATTTTATATTTATATATATATATAAATATAGTTATAATATTATATTATATATATTATATATATATAATATATATATATATAATATATATCATATATATATTATATATATCATTAATCAAGAAAATTAGAAACTCACTCTCCGTCCTTGTGCTCTCAGGATCCCTGTCACTATACCTCTCTCTCATCTCTCTCCTCTCCTCTCTCTCCTCTCTTCCTCCCAGACACCAAAGACAGACGACAGACCAAGGTTCTGGTAAATTTTAATTACAAAACAATTTCACATACATTTCACCTAATTAGATCCCTTTTAAACGTCTTTTACGGAAAGAGTCGAAGCGTTTTCTTGTAGCGGTACGCGTGAGAGAAGAGAGAGAGACGGAGAGAGAGAGAGCGAGGAGAGAGAGAGAAGGAGAAGAGAGGGAGCAGGAGAGACGAGAGAGAGAGAGAAGGGAGAGGGAGAGAGACGAGAGTATGTGTGTGGGGGTGTTAGAGAACAGATTGGTGTGTGTTGAGAGAATTGAGAGTACTGGTGTGGTGTGTGTGTGTTGTGTGTGTTGTGTGTGTGTTGTGTGTGTGTGTGGTGTGTGTGTGAGAGTGTGCGCGCGCCGCGCGTACGCAAAATAGGAAAAGCATCTGTAGTAGCCATTTCCCCTTTTTTATCATGGGAGATTTCGCTACTCGCAAAACTCGCTCACGCGTAGAATGGATTAAAGGAAAAAGAAACAATATACAATGAGATACAGGATCACTTTTATACAAATTAAGCGTAAATAATGCATAACGTGCAACGTAAGCAAAACAAAAATAAAAAAATAAGAAACATACTGTTAAATTAAACGACATTGTATATTTGTATCAGTACGTCGCTACGTACGAAATATACGTTCACTTCCATATAATACTCAGACTAAAGCTTTTAAGAAACTTGTAGAGTAAACAATTATTATTTTAATATTATTATTATTTATACTTATTTATTTATTATTTTTATTTTATTATTATATATTATATTATTATTCATTATTATTATCATATATTAATCTATTATCTAATTTATTTTATTCAATGCTGCAATATTTTCAGATGATGAACTGCTCGAAAATTATATTTTAATATATCTTACTCCCAATAATCATGAGAGAGAGAGAGAGGAGAGAGAAGCGAGCCAGAGAGAGAGAGACCGAGAGAGAGAGAGAGAAGAAGAGACGAGAGACGCAGGAGAGGCAGACCGAGAGGAGAGACGAGAGCATGACGAGAGAGACGAGAAGTATATTTTTTCATTACTGAAAATAATTTTCAATATTTAAATTAACTTTGGTTAGAACCTATTACTTAACACATCTTTGAATTAATATATATATATATATATATACTATATATATATATATTATCACTATATACTACTATATATATATAATTTATACTATATATATACTATATATATATATATATTATATATATATAATATGAATTATATTGTGACTAGCATGACCTTGTGTACATTGCGGACCAACGCTAAAAATAGAGTTATAATCGAGGTTGATGACTTTGACGGAAAATATGACTATTTTTGTTGTGTTGAATCGTGGTTACTAATTGAAAATACTACCTAGGATGGTGATGAAAGGAAGAAGAAAAGTGGCACAACTGTTAAAGTAGTTTATTAAAGTGTCACCCTTATTGTTTGTCAAATGTAGTCATATTCGGTCGTGAACAGAGAAAGTTTAAGTTATTGAGTTATGTTATATTTATTAGGCCAGGTAGAGAATAGAAATAACCATTCGACATTTGGAAAGAATCTGATACGAAAATATAGTTTTGTTTTTTGTTACTAATGATAGTTTATGATTATTATTATTATTTTCATTATTATTAATTATTATTATTATAATATTATTATTATTATGTATTTCATTTTATTATATAGGCAGTGATATTGGAAAATGCTGTAACCTATTATTCATGATGACTTTCCTAGCGAACCAGTGCTGGACCACACCAGGACGGAGACTAATACGCCAGTATAGACTGATGCGAGCTTGCTAAACTCCATCGTGGGTTCGTCAGCGTGGAGCGGTGTGATTGGGGTCCGGTTTCTACACAGATAGCACAACGGTATGAGAATGAAGAGTATCCAAAAACGCCGGTCGGTCGATGGATTCTGAGCGGTCTGGGGGGGGGAGTGTTGGCCATTAACGGTTAGCGTCCCGAAGATTCCGAAGGGGGGGGTGCCGGTCACCGGCTAGTTGACGTTGCTTGCACCTGGTGATTTGCCTGTTGATGGGTGTTTTTCAGAGGTTTAAAAGCACCTCCTCACAACTGGTTGGGAGCAATGGTTCTTGTGTTGTACTGTTACTTTGTATAATAGATTTATTTGTGCTTATATAGCCGAATTTTAAGCTCCTGATAAGTAAAACGTTTATTTATTAAGGTTCTCTTCGCTTACACACACACAATATAATAATATATATAATATATATATTTAGATATATATATTATAATATTAATATATATATATATATATATATATACGTAATTATTATATAGTAATATATATATATATAAATATATATATATATAATTATATATATATATTATATATAATATGATATATACCCATACAATATAAATATATAATATATACCATATATACTATATATATATATATAATTTTGTCATTTGTGTAAATATTAGATTTTATAATACCGTGATGATATATTATATATTTGGTAACGGTTGCTTAGTGATCTCTGCTTGCGAATCAAAATAGATACGTTTATTTTAAAAAAAAATAATTTCAAGATTGTTTTAGTACATATATAGAAAATTTACTAAGACTAAAAAAAAAAAAAATGATTAATAATACAGAAGACTTTAATAAATATATATATATATATATATATATAAACACTCCTATACTAATATATATATATATATATATATATATATTATATTTATATAGAGACAATAATATTTAATATTATATATACATAATTTAAGCCGTTACACTAGCTTATCTTAACTGTAGGTAATCCCATAAAGATCCGTATCCCACTTTGATATCTTTGACTCCCTCCTAATTAAACAATTCATTTCCCACTTTACACTCGTTACTTTCTCTTATTTGCTATGTTAAAAATTTTACCACCTTATTACATGCATCTCTCACTTTATATCTTTACACCCTCCCCTTTAAAGATCCATCTCCTACTTTATATCTTCCCTCCCTCCCCCTTAATGATTCATCTCCCACTTTATACCTTTTTACTAAATCCTCTTTAAAGATTCATCTCCCATTTTATATCTTTACTTCCTCCCTTAAAGATTCATCTCCCACTTTTTATTTTTTTACTACCTCCCCCTTTAAATATTCATCTCCTACTTTATTTCTTTTTATTACCTTCCCACTTAAAGATTAATCTCTCACTTTATATCTTTACTCCCTCCCCTTTAAAGATCCATCTCTCACTTTATATCTTTACTCCCTCCTCCCTTAAATATTAATCTCCCACTTTATTTCTTTTTACTACCTTCCCCATAAAGATCCATCTCTCACTTTATATCTTTACTCTCTCCCCCTTAAAGATTCATCTCCCACTTTATATCTTTACTCACTCTCCCTGAAAGATTCATCTAACACTATTTCTTTACTACCTCCTCCTTAAAGATCCATCTCCCATTTTATATCTTTACTCCCCTCTCTTAAAGATTCATCTCCCATTTTATATCTTTACTCCCTCCTCCTTAAAGATCTATCTCCCACTTTATACCTTTACTCCCTCCCCAGTAACTCCTAAGATTTTTACTCTCCTACCTCCCTAGCACAATCAAAGCCTTATAGTATGCTGATGTCGTACTGTTAAAAAATCTCATTTATTTTCTTGAACTCCAATCTGTTAAGGTAATTACATTCTTATTTTAGTTCCAGACACAATTACAAAGATTTTAGCTCTATTAGTCTTTAATGTTAGCACAATGTATGCTCATTTCACTTACGATACGCTCATGAGCTCTTCTGACTCCAACTCTTTTATCGCATATGTATTGATTATCCTTATAATATAATGTTTCTGCCACTTATGATGTAATTAACTAACAGCAGTGTAATACTTATGTCTCACTCCATAAATCACATAAAAATCATATACCCATGGTAAATTATAATACCGCTATTCTCATTTTTACTATAGTTACAGACATATACCCCAACGGCCCTGTTAGCCCATCCTTTCTGAGCAATCAACTTTATATCTCAACCTTATTTAAGTCGGGCAAATTTGCCAAAACAGCAAATAAATCTGAAAACAATTTTCCTACTCAACTCACGGGACATCAGCATATCTATTCAGGACATGAAGTTTATTTCCCAGAAAGATTATAGAAGACGTTCTTCAAGTACTTCACTCTCAGACGGTTACCCAATGCGTAATGTTTCATCCTGCTTAGCAGGTGATATGGTGAAGTGTCGAATAAGCTCAAATGATGGGTTTTTTTTGTTATGTTGTATTTTTTTTTTTTTAAATTTTTTTTCGTAACTCAAAGACTTACTTGGTATTAAAGAAAATAACTATCGTTTTGTGTAATTTTTTCTCATATATTAAAGTGAATTTTAATATATTTTTAATTATACCAATTCCATAATAAGACATAGATATACATCAGTGTATATATATGAACAAAATTATGCCTTTATTTCTCAAATTGCACACTTATTTTATAACTTTTAAGCTATATCTAGCTTGGCTAAGTTTACGTTCTAAATAAATAAATAATTGAGATACTTTTATTTGTCACATAAGCAACATACTAACATCATAGTATCTCTAAGTCCATAATACCGTCCATCTAAATAACTACCATAGTCAATATATACCATACATATAATCACAACTATATTAACGTTACATACAATACCATAACAGTATCATACATATTCAACCATAGCAAAAATAATACATACATACTATATTTTTAAAAAAAAGAAATAAATTTAAAAACGTTAATTCAGCATACATTAATCTTATTTGTTTAATAATATTATATATATATAATATTATATATAATATATAATATGTCTATATTAAAAAAGAACTATAGACTACATATAATTTTATTTTACGTTTAAATATATAATCATATATAGTATTACTATATATTAATTAATATAATAATATGATATATTAATAATCTACCTAATATATCTATATTATATATGAATTTAATCGTATCATTATATTTTACTAATGTATATACAATTAAACGCCACTTGATAATGTAATCTTATATACTAAAAGCGAGCACGACCTTGTATACAATCTCTCTAGGCTCTTCTCTCTCTACTCTTCTCTCTCTTCTCTTACTCCTCTCTCTCTCTCTCTCTCTCTCTCTCCTCTCTCTCTCTCTCGAGTAAAATCATTACCCTTATTCATTCATACTCGCAGAAGACTTCCTCTTTTACGTACCTTGGCCATAGAGGCGTTCATCAAAAATCTTAAGGCACAAGATATTGCTTAGAAGATTTCAAATTCTTAAGCGGGTAATATTGTATTTTCTAAAATAGCTAATTATGCGATTTATATTTTAATTGATATTATATATTACTAATTCATTAAATTATATTAATTATTATTTATATATTATTTCTAAATAAATCTTAGTTTATAATTATATTATTATTATTATTATTATTATTATGTAATTATAATATTATTATAAAATATAATATTTAGATTACAGTGATAGATTATATAATTATTATGATATATAAAAAAATTTGTTTCATAACATTTTCTGTATTTTATGTTATAAAATTATTGTTTTTTAAAATATCTTAATTATGAATGTATATGTTGCATTAGAGACAGAAATAAAACTCACACAAATACACAATAATCATTTATCCAATGTATAAAAAAAGAATTAGATATTCATATCGTATACAACTTCATAAGATCCACGCGTATGGAAACGCTAAAAGCGCCATCTAAATGTAATTATCGACTAATTGTAAATTTTTTCGACTAATAATCGAATATCCAATAACAATGATATTTATTCCGTCTGGCGAAATTCCAGCAAAATGCGATTTTTGCCACCCAGTGTATCGTATCATCCGATATTTTTTATTAGTTCATATCAATGTGATCACAGATGAGTTTTTGCCTCTGTTATCTTAATAATTATCTATATCAAAAATCAGATTTGTGTATTTCATTATGTGCTCCAAACAGGATAAATGTGCTGATGGAGTTATGCGAGGACTTTTTTATACAGAGACTTCAGTGTTGCCGATGCACTTTGGGATCTGTAGATCGCAGGCTGGCCGGCATTAGGAATGTGACCGAGGCGGTTAGATCCAGACAAAGCTTTTTGATAAGTTAGACACGAGAGTCGAGAGTATAATCTTATGAGAATGTCTCGTCGAGAGTCGAACCACGGACAGGACCGGAGCCGCACCGGCAACCGACAGAGGGTTAAATACCCGGAGACCACAAAAGAATTATTCGGTCATTGTATCACGATCTCCAGACCCGAAAGTACAAATTTTATATCACTGCATAAATTAATATTATATTTTATAATCATATAATGTATAAATTTTTGCATAAAAATGAACTTTTTTCAATATAAATTAGAAGTAAAATAAATATTTTATGATTTATATATGTAATAGGATGTCATATATTTACCACTTTATAAAAGTATAAAGTAGTATATTTGTTTGTTAATTTACGAAATTTTATAGTAAACTATAATGTTAAATGTAATACCTATAAAAAAAGAAATAGGAATTGATAACTCTATATAATATATGTCCTTTTATCAGAAATTTTCTATTAATGAATATTTATATTCAATAATATAAAAAGGTTCTCTGCTATTCTATATGAAATCTTTAAATGCAATGAATGACTTAAGGACTCTAATACCAGAGAAGTAATACTCAACTAAACGAAAATCGAAAACAATTCATGTATACTTGAATATCTTACTCGCTCTGAAGATAAAAATACCTGCATTGTGTCAAAATGATTATACTGAACAAGTATGATATGAGAAAGATCAGTACATATCTGGACATATATTAATAGTAGTTGAACGAACCACAGTATTGATGAGAAAAGTTAACAACTAGGTATGCAAATTAACTTATTGGTCATAGTTTTAAAGCATAAGATTTTAAAAATTAAATATGGTTCCAAGGGTACATGAAACTAGTAAGAAATTGGCACAAATATAAAATATATATATTAAAACTTAAGAAAAAATTGGTCGTAAAAAAATAATTTTTATTGATATTTTAAAGAAATATTAAATATAATGAATAATATATATATTATGGATAACTATGATGACTACTACCATCTATTGACTACCCTACTATTATAACTACTACCATGAAAACAGCACATGGTAAGTCTTAAACAATTCATGCCATAAGAAAAATCGAATCGTGTAAGCATTTCATGTGACGTAGTTTAGATGTTCTTTTGCGTTGAAAATTTTATTCGCATTTACGTATGACAATGTGTTGTGGAGAGAGAGAGAGAAGAAGAGAGAGAGAAGATGAGAAGAGAGAAGAAGTAGAGAGAATGAGAGAGAAGGAGAGAGAGAGAGCCTAAAATAAGTATATGATCCAAGAAGTACCTAACTAAATATGGATGGGTGATTATCATTAGTATGGAAAGACTTTAAGCCTAGATATTAGAGAGTACGACGCATATTTGTGCTTAGTTCCATATTTGTAATAACATTTGATTCTAAAGTGACCATCTAGAAAATACCCTTAATACATATCTTTGCTAAATTTCCTATTTTGTGTTCCTAATATCATCTATAGTAATAATACTCAATTCACCATTAAATTATGTAAGGCGATAACCCGTTGTTCTTCCCCATCTCATGGGATCCTTACCATTTCTGAATCCTTTGAATCTCACTCATCCTTCATCATTTCTCCTCTGTCTTTTCTTTAGCATTCTGTGTTTCCCCCTAATCCACGCGCTCTACGCCTTAATCAGTTTTAATCAATTTCCAGTCCAACTGCCTACATAATTGTAATTCTGCCATTCAGAAGCTCCATAGCCTCCGGAAACGCTTACCGACCTTACAAACGCATTATTATCATTGATCCAAAAGAGTCATACTCCTCCGGAGTTGGAGGCCTTGACCAAGTCAGCTGTTAACATGACCTCATCAATCAGACCTTTGAATCCCTTCACGAACCTCGGAAATGGGTTCACCAACTTTGACGTTTCAAGCGTCAAAATCAAAGATTTTATGGAAAACTCCAAGTCAATGGAAGACATGACTTGGATTTCCGACTCCGAAACCGCCGAAAATGGGTTCACTGACCTTGGAAACCCCTAATTTGAAGCACCAAGCGTCATAATCTAACGATATGCAGGGAAAATCCAAGTCATGTTGGCTATTGACTAGGATTTCCTGCTCCAAACGCATCGTCGACCTTGGAATCAGGTTGCCCGTCATTGAGAACCACACTACCGACTCCTCAAAAAGTAAAAAATACCCAAAAATAGAAAACACTAAAAGGGGTAACAAAAAACATCTCGTCTAGTGCGAATGTTCGTTGGGCGTCGGCAAAGCGTATCCCTTGCTACTTAGCAATAGATTCATCCGACTCGACTCCGTCTCCGGCTCCGGCTCTGATTCTAGTCATCTGCTCCGATAGTTAACAGTTCCGTACTCTTAATCTCCTCTTCATATCACTCATGTGCTTTTCGCCATCTTCAACATTCAATTTTGGGGACTAACTATCGCACTGCGTAGCTCGTGAAAACCTCGTTCTGCTAAGTGATACAACCATGAGGGGGGTAGTAAGATTAGGGATAGTCAAAGTTAAATCCCTTAAATTGGGGAAAGAAAATAGTTGCTTATAAGACTTGTATTTAATTATCTAAGAAACTCAGAAATTCGCATTCGATTCCATTAACGTCCTCACCACCAGAAAGCCGAATTATCACATCAAGGCATTAAAATTTAACAGATGTGATAAAAGATTCCGTCAACTGCGACATAACTTGGTTAATTCCTGCTTCAGAAGCTCCAGAGCCTCCGAAGATGGATACCGATCATTAAACGCGTTATATCATTGAGGCTTAAAAGAATACACATCCTCCGAGTGTGTGGAGCCTTGACCAAGTCACCGCTGACATACTTAGGTCAACAAACTGTATTCCGACTCCCTGAAAAACTGCCAAAACGGGTTCTCCGAACTTAGAATACCTCTGATTTGACGACTAATCTTCATGAATTCTAACGATGTGAAAGGAACAACCCAAGTCATCGGCCAAGTTATTTGAAATTCCTGCCCAAACTCATCAGGACATCGAAATCAGCTCCCGGGCATTGGAAATCCCTATTCGCATCCAAGCTGTAGATCTAACAACCTGAGGGGAAAATCCAAGTCAGTCGAGCATTGACTTAATATCTTGCCTGCCAATCGGGCATTACGAATCCGCGGTAATCGGGTTCCCCGCTATCGGAAACCCCTTAATTTGATGCCTCAAAGAGTCAAAAATTACCAAAAGTGCTAAAAGGTGTCAGATTTGTGATCTAGGTTGCCTTACCAATTTTGACATCAAATTGGACAACGTTTCCTTTTAAATATTTTAAGTGCGAGACTAGTAAGGTATATGAACGCTTACTCATCAGCATTTACATTATTTGACGCTAAAATTAGTACTAATAAAGAAGAGGCTGACAATGCAAGAAGACATGAGTTTAAGCACGGTTGAATATAAACGCATCTCTAATATATATCAGGTGAAAGTTGACCACGCTGTTTTCTCTATTCATTGTCATTTTCAGCAACTATGAGAAGTCAGGCGTATGTTAAATCTTAATTTAAATTCGAAAAGGAATAAAGCAAATGAAGGTCTGAATAAGATAAGTGCACAATTACCCAGTTAGTATTTTTAGTTTTGGGAAGTGACTAGCAGTGACCAAGCAAGTTTAATAGACGCTTATAATAGGATACGAGCATGCTTGTTGAGACTAGAGAGTCGCCTCTATGTTCGAAGGAAATGATTCGTGGTAAAAGTAACCTAAATGAGTATCATAGGAATATGAACAGATAAGTCAAAGAAAAGGAAAAAAACTTAAAAATTAGCTTTAAACAGACGGACAGAAAGCTTGGTTCCTGAGAAGAATTGATTGTATTGTGTTCTGGACTGCGAAGCTATTAAATTAGTTTCCTATTAATATTAGATCATAAGTAGAAAAAAACGAGAGACTCAAAACAATATTACTGTAACGTTAGCGGAATCGATACATAATATGTCACAGAAGAGTGAGTTACAGCTTAATAAGTATATTACATGGAAGTATAAACTTAGGCTCTTATCTAACGATAATTAAAAAGAGAAGATGGTTACAGAATAAAATTTAGGAGTGCGAGAATATAAAACGGACAAGATAGAATAACAAAAAAAGACTTGGTAAAATGTACTAACGGTGATTGTTATATTGTAGAAATAGTTCAATACAGTAAGAAAGGATTAAGGTAGGAAGATAGTTAGACTCGTTATAATAGCGATTATAACTTTGAAGTAAAAACCATACAAATGATCGTCTGCTTCCAGATATAATCAGATTGAAATTACACAGCAGTTGAATCAGTACAGTGTGGACGCGTTCATACTTTACAGTTATAGTCTGCGATGTGTTTTCTTCGGAAATTAGCGTATAACAAAGCAAAACTAGTATAGAGCAAGGTCGAGAAAAATATAAGCAAAGCGCCATCGACAGAAGAAATTAATCTGTAGTTCTAAAGCGGTCATAAAGCTGGAAAAGTCAGCATCTTAGATAAAGAGAGATTACAAGGATGGGTAAGAGTAAAAAAGTAATGCTTTATGTGTCGACTTCTCAGCCCAAGTGTAATGTGTAAATACCAGTATTATATAGACTCGTGATGGACTGCTCGTATGAGTAGCTACTTTCAAATTAATCTCTCATTCTGATTAGATCAGTTGACTGTAAACAATATAACAATTATAAAAATATCAAACATTTCACCATCTTTAATCTGATATAAAGATATTCAAACCTAACTATTGTAGAGAAAGCAAAGGCAAAATACATATAATTACTAAATACCATAAAACTTGATTATCAGTAAAAGAATTGTTTATAGAAGTAGCGAGGAAGTTTAAACGTAATAATGACAATTAAAAAGTGATAATTAATAAATTTCGAATATGTAGCTGAAAAAAAACAATACATTAGTGTTTATTGGTCGGGTTATCAATTGTAGAATTTAGACCACAGTTCAGAGATCGAATCTTCAGAAACTGAAGGAGTAATTGAGTGATTACCGATAATATAGATTATTTCAGTAGAACTTTTATAAAAATGTTGGGATATAATGCTACTAGGATCGTAAACATGATAATTACTCGTTGGAAACAGATTGTAAATGGAAAACATTAAGTAACATTGGAGTAATAATACATTGGCAGAGATTTGATTAGTACTAGACGGAAAATAGATACCGACTTTTTGTATCAATAACCCTGGAAGAATGAGAACTACAGAAGGACGAGCGATTGACAACAATACAATTCTACCGTAAAGAGACCTTGCACCTTCAAAAATCCTTTAAAAAATACAATAAGATAGTATTATAATTGCGCGCCATGAATTTGTGGAGGGTTCGGTATAAAGTTATGAAATAATGATATTGAAATACGATGCGACAAATGATGAATCACCCCAGTGAAGACAGTTATAAGAAACATAATCCCTAAGCTATCTGAAGAATTTGTGCAAGAGGTAGCGTTTGTACAGTTTACAGCTTTGGCCTCCTAATTCAAAGTGGAATGTTGAGGAGCTTATTATTCTGACATATATGTGAAATATTAATAGAATAATTTATTATTTGGATCTTAATGACATCTGTTAAGAGTAGAATGATATGATTATAGTAAGAAGTTTTTATTTTAAGAACAATTGTGTCGGATATATGAATTGTATATAGCCCTTACATGTTATAGCTCTATTGCAAGTACAAAAGAGATTATTTTTCTAGATTGAAATTAGAAAAGATTTGAAATTTGAGATTATAATTTTGTTTTAGTATAAGGATTATTAAAAATCTATTATTGGGAGCTTAATGAGAGGTGAGAAGAGATAGTTGTTGATATGTCTCCTGTCTTATGATGAGCGAGAAGCAGTGTCTATTATATATACTTTTATTTCAAACTTGAATAGAAAAGTCAAAAGCTATAAGGAGTGTAAGAAAGAAAAAAATAATAAACTTGGCTTGTAATAAAAATTTAGTTACACGAATATAAAAATAAACGAAGCTTGTGTTTGAAAGTGTAAAATGCAAAATAGTGAGATTTAAAAGGACTTATGATTCTGATAATTCGAAAAGTTGATTGAGAGACGATAAGTGCGTCTATTTATTTTCATGTGGACAAATTCTGAGGAGATCTATAATTTTACTTATAAAATATTTGTCATAATTAATTAAGTTCTAAGTTGAATATAAATGCAGAATCATCTCAAAAAAGCTATATGTTCAACTGTTCATCATTAGCAGATATGAGATATTTCTTATCAGTAATCGGGGAGAGGAAATCAAATTAAATAACTAAATTCTGAGCATATGGTAATTGTGAGAGATAAGAGAGGTTGACAAGTTCGAAACGTAGAGGAGTCGGACCTGGTTAGACCGGTGCCGGGAATGAATAAGAACGAGCATTACAGAGAAGATAAAATAGACAAAATAGGGCTGGAGCCAGGAAGCCGCTCGGGTAAGCAGAGGGTAATTAGGCAAAAGATGCCGTTAGATCGTGAGGCCGAGCCGCGAGCCGAGCAGTCAGAAAAGATAGGGTAATTTTAAAATGCTGAATCAGAGCCATGGAGTCGTGCCGAGAGATAGAATTGGACAGAAAGCATTTCCTCAGCTCTGTTTAAGATATATATGACTCGAGGAGGAAGAACTGTAGATTAAGATAAGTTCAGATATGGAGAGATGTGTTGAATTTGTATTCTTTTATTATGAAGAAGAATAAAAATTATTGTGTATTGATAGTATTGACCTCTTCGTCTTCTGTTTGCATAGTTTTATTTTCCCATTCGATCAGTTCGATTCGTAGACTGTTACGCAAGCGATTGTCCGACGAGATTACGCATAAAAATTGTTAAATAGTATTGCCCATACACCTCTCATTTGTATTTCTCCTAAGAGGCAATGTGGAGAAGATATTTAATTATATTTCTCTCAAAGAGTCACACTAAGAATAAATATAATTGTCAGGCATCATTTAACGCAGAATAAGATCTAACGTGTGTTTTTGTTGGGAGTATTATAGTTATTAGTTAATTGTCCAGACTAGAGTAAGTAACCCCACTCATTGACTCATACATTCTTTATCACTATTGACGCCTACTCACAGTCCGTGATAACACTTAAGGTGAAATTTGCTTAACTATGCTCAGACTAATCTCTTTAAGGGCAAAAATATAGTAGACTGTAAGTGTAGACTTATCTTTTTCCCTTTGAGCAAGTTTTATCTTATATAGACATTTTCGTGTCGGTGTATTACACGACTACTTCAATCCCATTCAGTGTAAATTTAGAAGAATGTAATGTAGGTATTAGTAGATAATTGTTATGTAATTGGTAGGTATGGAGTGAATTATATTATATATATTAAAATATATATATATATATTAATCTATATATTAATATATATAACTATATATTATATATAGATATATATATATAAATTATGTATATAATTATATTATTATAAATATATATTATTAATAATATAGTTAGATTATATTATCATTATAAATTATTATATATATATATATTAATATATATTAATTATATATTATATATATATATTATATCAGTGCCGATATTAAATGTAAATCATAAACGTTAACGCTCACTAGCGGGTGAGCTAGCGAGATTTAAAAAATACTAAATTTATTTTTCACATTAGATATATAATACAAATTAAATCTGTAACATCTTGGTCTGAAAATAAAATAAAAAATATATATTCATCAATAAATACAATAGCTACAAGTCGAAATAAGCGAATATCAATTATTTAGTGTAATATACCTGGTAAAAATATTATGTTATAGTAAAAATGGTGAGTATAAAATATAAAAATTATGTTAATATTTAATTATTATATATAAATAATAGAGATAGATGCTAATAAGACCTTATATACAGTACTCGTTAAATATATACTAAGACTTTCTTAGATTATAGATTTTGTATATTGTTGTTTATACTAATCATTTAATATAGTATATAACCTACTATATAATAAGAGTCATACCGCACCTAGATCAGATCTGGTCTCCGCCTGTCACGCATGATACACGGGTAGACTAGTTCCCCCCTTCGGGGTAGATATGGTCTCTCGTAATCCTCTCACACTCCCTCTTGTTAATTTATTTGGGGTGTCGCTGGTTGCTCCGTACCCTACCTCATACCTAACGTATAGTAAATAACAGTTACCCCCCTGTATATGTTCCCGCTGGAGCGCGTAAGCCCACCTATTATAATAATTGCCTATATTTAAAAACCTTTACTATGAATTAGACGGGGATAACGAAAACATCGAAAACATATTATAATATAATTATAAATATCGTATATATTATATTATATATCGAGATGAATGAAAAACAAAAATATTATAACATATTCATTTCGACTCCTTAGAACATTTCTATTTATTATCAGTAAGGCACGGTGAAATATATGGTTTTATTGAGTTCTCACGCCGAAACCTTTAAACTTGTTTAAATCACATTCCATTGGCAGTAATTTCTTAAGGCCTATAATTTTTTAAACATAAAGCATGGTGTTTTTATGAGATAGAGTTTTTCCAAGCGTTTTTTCTTTGATATTAGAATCTACACTTAACTCCATTATGCTTATTTCAATTATTTTTATTTAATATAATGCATATTACCACTTAAATAATATTTAATATTCATATCAGACTCAGACACATCCGATACAAAAAATTTCAAACAAATGAATGTAGCGATAAAATTTCGCTCACATTGTTACGGAAAAGGAAGTCGAATGAAGGTTGCATTTATGCGTTTTCGGAGTGTATTAGTAGTGACATTACTGAGCCCTGGCTTCCCTTTATAGTTATAACATTTGCTGCAAAAAATATGACGTAATTCTTGTATATGCTCCTGTCTCAAAGTAGTATATATTAGATCTAGATATCTAGCTTGAATCTAGCTGATAGAATTTCTTAATGAATAATTCAAGTAGTGTTATAATTATTATTATTCTATGTAATCTTATTAATTGTGGTTGTTGTTCTTTTTAAAGTTATTCCACCCTTTGCTACTTAGCTTATGTTATATGTAAATTATTATTCTCTGAAAACAATTAATTTATTTTTAATAAAGTTTATTGAAGAATTAAAACAATCAAATTAAAAAAAAAAAAAGAACTCAAAAAAAGGTATTGCTATTTAGAGTCATACCTACCCTGGCACTACCTTAGATTGGGCATGAAATTCTAGAATAAATCTTAATATTAATCTTAGAGAGAGAATAGATATAATAATAAGTTAAGAAAGGATATGATGAAAAGGAAGAAGAATATTAGATAATAATGAAAATTAATAGATAGAAGTAAATTAGACGAAGATTTTTTAGATAAGTGAGGAGAGAATGTGTTAATAGCAGCAGATAATATTTATTATCAATATACTTAGCTTTTAATTATAACTTTGTTAAAGATGATGGATATATATAAAACAATTATTTATAATATAAATGTTAGTCTATTGGCTTCATCACGATCCTGAGTAAGAATATGACGCGCTAATACTTTATGATTTCACGTATGTAGTATATCGAATGTTATGAGTAAACAATATCTATAAAGGGAAATATACAAGATTACGAAAATTGAGAATAATGAAATGGTTCAATATATTAATCTATCATATATTGGAAATCTTATTTACAGAACTATCAAACTAAAGCTCATTCTCATGCAATCATTATTTTAAGTAAAATATAAATATCTATAATTAAATAGAATCAATTCCAAAACGAGAATAAAGAATTTTTCAAAGCTTAAATTTTATTATCAATTGCAAATATATATTAAATTACTTAAAATACTAATAAACTCGGTACCACTAGAAAATTTAAACATTGCATTAATTATATGTTGCTGTGAATTTTTGTTTTTGTTTGATGTTCATATAAATATCATATTCATTAAATCTATATTATATATAATAATATTAATCCCAACGCTACATTTGGTTAAAATTAAATTATTATATAAACTTATGCTATTTAGTTGATAATAATATATTATTTTCTAATTATTTTTATATATCATACTTTAAATTATTTGATTTAGTAGTATATTTAACAACTCAGGGCCCATTTCTAAACACTCAATGTAGCTTTACATGATAAATATAACTCTATAATGCTAAACATTTTTAAAAAATTTACTATGTTTTTATTATATATATCGTCAGGTTGAAAAAAAACTTTTCAATCATTCTATTCGAGAGGATAAAGATGTGGTTAACGCATGATAAAAATTAGCTAAGACCTTTTTGAAGGATATAACGTTGCAACTTTTTCAATAATATAGTGCTTTATTCTATCAAAATGCGAATTTAATGTATCTTTTTGTAACATTAATATATTAATTATTAATATATATAAATATTAATATATAAATATATATATAGATATATATATATATTAATAATATATATGGATATATATTATTATTAATAATAAATAATATATATATATATTATATATTATATATATAATTATATATATATATATTATATATATATATTATATATGTTAATATATATATAATAATTAATTATTATGAATATTAAATATTAATATTATATTAATATTATAGATAATAATAGTAATTAATATATTAATAATTATATTAATAAAAGTATGGTTCCAGTATAAAATATATATATAATATATATACTAATATATATAAGATCAATGAATAAGTGGAATATTACTTCTCCAACTCTCAACCTAACATTTCACATTACTTAGTCTATTATAATCATTACAGCTATATTTATTATCAGGTTTGATTTTATTCAATAAAAATTATATAAATCTATCCACTATATTCTAGAAACAATGATACCTACTGAGGATTATCCGATTAAAGACACAATGCATATGCTGAGGTCTCTAGACCCGTCAATACCTCACATGCTCCTAAAGGCCGACTTCCATGACAGAACAAGTTCTACGTAGATAATCTTAGAATCATGATAATATCTCTAATTTCGATTTTCGTATATAGGCTTAAAAATCTTTACATCCCTATACTACTCTCTATTATTTAATTCTTGTGTTTATATCTGCTATTAATTATTATTATTCTACTATCTAAATAAAAGGAAAAACATTTTTATCACGTCCTTTTATATGCACTAATTATTACTAACTTTTTCTCATTGAGTAGCCTTCGCACGTATGCAATATTGATCTGTATGATAAATGAAAAGACCATAGCCAGGTCTCTCTAGTTTTAAAGTAGGCAGGTTCTATACTGCTTGACTAAAAACTTGCACGCAGCAACATACTAATAATATGGTATAGACTAACATAATTAGTTTCGTAATGCAGACGTTTTTAGGATACCAACTCTCCTCACTCCAAAGGATTATCTCGTTGATTCTGGTCGAAAAAATTAAGATCATAACTCCCTATCAACAGCTTATTCGTAGATAACAGTTTTTAGAATAAAAATAACACGATCTTTAATCCAATACGGAGTGAAATCATTTATCCAAGACATAATCACATATAGCAATTGTAAGGAGATATATGGAAGTTAAATTTTATTAGCTCTTTCAAATTGATACTAATAACCACACCTGTACAATAACATAACCAAAAACCCTTTTTACTTTACTTTGTGGAATGATCAAATTAATATAGTCTTCAACTCTCAAGTATATTTACTGATGAGATATATAATTGCAAGGTACTTAAAAATGAATTGCTAATGAAGCATGAAACTTACTATAAACCCGAAAAGGGGCGTTAGGCTTCAAAATAGTCTCAGACACATGCAGACCCCCATATTTTTAAGAAGAGAAACGGGATTGAGTTCCTTCAGCGATCTCCTCAACCAATCAGAGCGTAGTACTGAACTATACCTAACATCTAATGTAATATGTAAAAACTAAATGCGTCATTTAATATAAGTCTCATGGAATGAACCTTTACAGCTATGCACTGAGTAGGATGAGTCACAATGGAATTATGAAAGGAAGAAATGGATTTGCGCAGAAAAACCGCACTTGTCAAAGCCACAAATACGAAACTAAGCATACATCACTCACACTTGGGAAATTAAACAGTATAATATATATATATATATCTGAATCACATCTAATAAAACTACATCATTCTCATATGTGGTAAATTTCAAAAGATTGACTCCCTTTTTTGCCAACAGGTTTCAAAACTCATTTCAAATGAGAATGAATTTAATACACAATTACCTTATAATGCAATTGTACGG
>JABUQX010123886.1:40000-62975 GCA_015478945.1 Trachelipus rathkii | reverse complement strand
TATTATTATTATTATTATTATTATTATTATTATTATTATATATTATTATTAATTATTATTATTATTATTATTATTGATATTATATTATTATTATTATTTTCAAATATTAATTAATTTTCACTGTTAAAACTTAATTATACTTGTTTAAAAATAAGACATTTATAAAAATATATAATATAATTAAATTATAGATTATATTATTATTATTATTTTCATGTAATTACTTTAATTATGTTCTGGCTCAATCATTTCAAATCTTATTTAAAATTTAATTATAATAATTATTATTAATACATTATTATTATTTGACTTAAGAAATTTATTATTCAATTAATTAGTATTAACATATAATAATATTATTTCTTTAATTATATTAATATACTACATATAATTTATTCCACAAACTTAATAATTTATAAGATAGGGAAAAAATTAGTTTACATTACATGTGGATATAGCGTCAGTGTATGGAGATGAATTGGGCACTCATATTACTTCTTATTTAGGAGGGGTGATTTCACTGGATATTATTATTTTATCCTAACTTTCATATTTAATAATAATAAAAAAAAATTTTTTCCAGACTTTCTCCATTGGAGGAAACAGCTGCAAGTGACTCTACAAGAGAGTTTAAACATCGCTCTTAAACTTATTTTAATTATCTATTAAATGTTTATTTCTCATTATTCTTAAATTAATTGTCTAAATATTTTTTTATATGATTGTATCTAAAATTGTCCTTCAAGATAGGATAATTTCACTTTGAAAGAATAAAATGTTTACTACTATTTTGAGATTTTTATTTTAATTATTTTTCACTTATTAATTTTTAAATTAATTTAAGAAATAATAATTTTTTTTTTAATTATTATTATTTTTGAAATTTATTTTTTCAGTGGATACACATTTATTAATTATTTCGATTGTATAGCTATTATTAGCTTTTATTCATTGGCATATTGTTAAAATTATCATTTGTATTATTACTATCATCCTCATTACTAAAGGTAAATTTGGTTTTAATTATTCATTGACATATTAGTTCCTTCTCTATATAACTTTCATTATTAGTATTATTATTATTTTTATTATTATTTCCATATAATGCAGTTGATAACTCTCTGCTCACTATTGAATTAGTTAAACTTACATTCATTGATAAAGCTTATAGACGATACGTGATTATTTTATTATTATTATATTATTATATGAGTAGTATTATTTACTTGGATTATTATTATTATATTTATTATTATTATATTATTATTACCATATATCTCATCTCATTATTATTATTATTATATTATTAATTATTATTTATTATTATTATTATTTATTATCTGTATTTATTATATTATATTATTATTATTTTTTATTTTATTATTATTATTACATTATGTATATTTTATTATTATTTAATTATTATTTTATATATTATTATTATTTATTATTATTACATTTGATATATATTTATTATTATAATTTATGTTTATATACATATTGTTTTTATTTTATAACGTTATAATTTAATATTTCATTATTATAAAATATTTAAAATATATATAAGATTCTATTATAATTATAATTCTTCATAATTTATAATTATAATATTAATTTAATTATTGTATATATTATAATATATATTATTTTAATAAATAATAAAAACATTTAAAATAGAATGTAACAAAATAAAGCAGTTGAAAATTCTTTTATAATTATATTTTATTCATTATTATTATTATTATTATATTATTAATTATATTTATTATTATATTAATATATAAAAAAAATATTTGTATTTAATTTTCAAAAAATTATTAGTGTCATTTTTGAATGTCGTGGTTGAGAGTGCGCGTCATGTTACGCAAATCACCTTATCATTATATTTTTATTATTTTTTTATTATTAATATTTTATTTAATTTATTAATTATATTGAACATTTATTTTATTATTATTTATTACTTATACTTATATTTCTGACTCTATTTTTATTATTATTAATATGATATATAATTTATTTCTATTCATTTTATTATTTATGTATTATCTATTAATTATAAAACCATTTTAACAATTAAATAAATAAATAATTGAAAAATGTGATTCTTGATGAAAAAAAAAGGGAAAATATTATTCACTAACTTTAATTGAATAATTCCAGTTCTTTAATCCATCATACAAAAAAAACCAGAATGGGAGGTGGGATTTTTTTCTTTTTTAAGAGGTTATTTTTTTTTTTTTATTATTATTATTATTATTATTATTGGTGTGTGTGATCTTATTTTTACTTCATCATCATCATCAATCACTCTGGTCTATGCTGGTATCTCGATCATAATTTATATTTATGGGGTTTGTGAGGGGGTGGGGGGGTGATGGGTAGTGTTTTATTCCGCTTCTTCCCAAAACCCCTTTTTGGAAAGGGGGGGTGGAAGGGGAGCCTTTATTTAAAACTTTAATAAATTATTATTAGAAGTTACATTATTATTTTTTGTGTGCTTGATGACCGATATTATTATTTTTATATATTAATTATCATATAATTTAGTTCGGTCAACCACTAATATTATATATAATAAAAATTATTATAATATTTATCTCATATAAATAAGTGGTTGTATCACTAATATTATGTGATCGATGTGAGATGTCGTTTGAGTATATCGCCATTAGTGTTTTATTCTATTATGATTCATTAATTATTTATTATGTTGATGTTTATTCCGCAGTATCATTCCCATCTCGACCCGACACGATTCTTTAATATTATTTTATTTAGCTATCAATTGATTATTTAGTTATTCTGATTGTATATTATTCAGATTATTAGATTATTTATCTGATGTTGATATCATTATGATGTGATACTCTATTAATAATCATATATATTAATTATTACAATTATTATTATTTTATTTACTTATTTATAATAGATTAATTATAATATTATTATTATTCATTATTCACAGTCTTAGAAAATATACAAATTTCATCCTTATACTTTTTCCAAAACCATTCGAGATTAGAACCATTTTGTCTAATTGTTATCCCGAATTCTAGAACAAGTGAAACTCACTGTTATGCAACAATAATTACTGATTATACAATTTCTATCAAGAGGAATGATATGCGCAAGGCATAAAGGGTGAGTAAAAATTATTTGTTTATGTTATGTGCTCAAAACCTTCACTCCGCAAGGATATTTCGGAAAATCATTAAAATATGTAGGAGGTGCTCTCAGATTATTGACATGTTCACATTTCGACACAAATTAGATATTAAAAATTAATTTAATGTATAAATAACAAAAAATTTGAATTCAATAACTTATTTATCTAAGTAATAGTGAATTATATCCACCAATCTATTGCATAATAACACTCACATAATATATTAGAAAAAAGGAGTGCATGAATAACTTGTATATATAAAAGAATTTTAATTGAATGAATGAATATATAAATTAAAACTTTTAATAATAACTATATTTCATTAGGAATACGATTCTAAGTCTTATTCTAGCGCTAATTACTCACTGAATATGAGGAAAAAACAGTTTTGCTTTTATGATAAAAATATCTCTAATATCTTGTATAAAAATTGTAAGGTAAGAGAAAATCATATAAATATATTTATCAAATAAATAATAGCCTAAATCATCTTTTTATTAAAGGTAAAGGTAAAAAAAATAAAACAAGAGATACATAAAAAAGGAACAAGAGTTAGAAGTAGGAGGAAAAGGTAAGATGAAGAAGAGAGAACTTAGTCAAGGTGTTGAATATCTATTTATTGGAGGTAAATTTTCAATTCTTCCATCATTACAGTTACCACATTGGTAAGCAAATTTGACGGTGTTTGAATAAAGAGTGAGAGTCACTATATAGATTTGCGGTCAAGACGAAATTACATTGTTAAGGATACAGTCAGAGAGATCTCTAAGAGGATGAGATGGGTAGATCGCAGACTGATGAAAGGTTCATGTGTGAAGGAAACATATTAAGCAGAAGTATAGTGGTTTTAGATTGCCGATGATCAGTCTTCAAAGCCATGTTTTGAAGTTGCAAAGAATTGAGATTTAGTATAATTAGAAAAGGAGAGGATAGGATGAAGAAGAGATCCCACATTTGGTGAGCAGGCAATTGTCTCTCACATTAGAGTAATGTGTGTTGATAGAAGGCAATAACAGATACACTTAAATTAGATATAGAAAATTTCGATGTATACAATTTATTCACTATTTAAGTTTATACTATAGCTTTGTCATACCTATATAAAATTTAGGCACATTTAAGGTACAGTAATTTAGTAACTCGCTCCCTGTACCTCGCAGGGGACCTATGTGATATATGATTTTTTAATGAAAATTCTTTTATAAGGAAGAGGCCTCTCCATGTATTTACTTATGTAAGCTTGAAATTGGAAAATAAAAGGTTTTCATAAACATTTATTAAAATTATAGATAAATTGTTACTGAAGAACATTGATATCTCACATTCTTATGTATTCAGTGAGTTAATGTGCAGAGATCTTCCCTCAGATTATTCGAATAACTTGCTCAATTGAGGACTCGAGTCACCTTCTGAGATATATATATTATACACAGTATCTGAGTGTCGTTGAATTATAATTTTAATCAGATTTTAATCCAAACTGAAAAATGAGGTAATCGGGATTTCAACTATCGGCTAAAATGTGTACATAATTTTGATTATTCCTTTGGCTGTTGGAAAATCTAATATATGTTATATTGGCTAAATGATGAAAATTTACCACTAATGACAAAGGGAATAATAAAAGATTTATTACTGGCATTATGTCTCAGTGTATTGTGATGGCCTCGAGGGAAAGTATTATATAACGTGTGTGTAGATCATATATTCTCCATTTGGGACACTAATAGCTAACTTATTTATAAATTAGTATCTATCTGCTTAATTTGATTATGTTTATGGCAGGCTTAATTTCTTTTTTCTCTTTATTTATTATAATATTACCAATAGTTAAACTCTTTTTCTATTTATAATTGTTTAAGAATCTGTGAAGATATCATTTTTCACTCTAATTGACTTTTGTACAATAAAGTACGTGAAGGGGGTGATAATGCATCACTCTATACTAGATGATTTCTTATTAATGTACTCGGATTTTATTGTATTTTTAGAACATATTTATCAACATAATAGAAAAAAGAACATCCTTCTTTTCCATTATACTTTTTCGTTTCTCAGTACTGTTCACTATTAAGGTAATTATTCCATTTGATTATATTAGCTGAGATGACGCATGCATCATAATTATTATATATATAATATAGAAATAGAGCTTTTATGACTACTCTAGAGACATAATAATAGACAAATGATATGATCAAGTATAAGATCATGAGCATAGAGTGATTTTGCCTATACAGAAATGTACACAAAGTGTCTTCAGATCTTCACGTTAATATTACTAAACAATGCTATTAATTGAGCTCTAAAATTCAACTATGGACCCACTAGGGCTTGTCTCATAGAGATACGAGTGGGTTCAAGATCTACAATTTTCGACACACAATTCGTATGCTATCAATTATCATCGCATGAGTTATTATATATTAATAATAGATTAAACCTTTTCCAGACCAACAAACCTTTCCACATACACTCCTCCTCAATGCTTTAATATTTTTACTGAATTAATTCATGATTATACTAAATTGCATCATCATTCAGAATATTTATCTATAAACACCTATATCGCATAAGCACACACCATCACATGCATTATAACTAAGTTATGGTCACACATTCCAACTAACATTAATAGCTACTATAACTAAAACTCTCCCACCTCTCATATTTATGTCATGATTCTAGCTTCTAGACTGCTAATCCATGGTAACTTAATTCGACCTTATTCATTTCATAAATATAACATACACTCATACACTTTTGATCTTTAAATGTTGCTAAACGTGAAGTTCGTCCACACCTCAAAACTCTCTTGGCGAACACATTCTCGAGAAATTGTATACCAACTCTTATCTACTGCAATAGACGAATGATATATCTTTTCTCAAATTATTTACTCGCTATTATAATTTGCCCTAGGGTAACCTCATCTAGGGTTTCTACATTTGGTAGCTTCTGAAGCTAAACAGAAATTTATTGAGTCTCAATTGTATTCTATCAGTAGCAGAGTGTAAAATAATTTTTGTAGACTTTGACTCGCATGAGTAATATGGTTCCGCCTCTTCTTTCCTGAGCTGTTCTAGGTAGTAACTCCCTGATGCCATTCGACAAGACTTCATTTTCATACCTCTCACCATCAAACTGCATATATAGCTACTACTTCCTTACCACAGTAAGCTACCTCACAGTTTCTCTTACTTAGACGCAGGAGGTGCTAGCTCGACGTGCATCTATAAGATCAGGTGAGAGGGCCAATAACCTTTATCACAATCTAAACGCCAATCACTAAACACTGCAAGGATAGGATCCTATTCCTCTTCAATGCATGATAGAAGTCTTTTTCACTGATGTTGGTGACTTAGGCACGCTTCCTGTCCACCTTTGGTCCGAGCACAATATTATATCTAAATGTCTCTCATGCCTTTCACATTAGTCAGCCCAAGACGTGTAGTGCTCTACTCCACAGTTACTCTGTGCAAATTTTGCATTACGTGCGCCACATAAACATCACGCATATCTTCTTATACTCATGTCAGCTGTACATACTCTTCAATGATTGTTTCACTTCTTATTATCTGTCTACCTCGCTCATATTATAACAGGAGCCAGTAGTTCAAGTTTCCTATCTATTTTTTTATCTCAGTTAGCCACCTCTACGTAAGAACATGCGTTTTATAATCATATGACTTCTTATTTTACTAGTTCTTTCTATCACTCAAAACGCCTATTCTGAATATTTAGTTAGCTACTACTTATTTTCTAATTATTTTCTCAAAGAACTGAATTGAGCGATTTTAATTATTCACACAAGTTTTAAATCTTATTGTTTTAACTCATTTTAGATCCAACAGACTCAAGCCAATCCCCATTCTTATCATAGGAAGCTTTAAAACTTTTATTTGATATACCTAAGGTGAAGCTAGTCCTCTATTAATAGCTTAAAGGTTGACACTCTTTTATCTATAAATTAGTCTCTCTATATTTAGTCCTCTTATGACTGATAAAGCTTCTCCCACTATCCCACAATAGTTTCGAGAATTTTTTCTCATATTAATTAAATTTTAATTGAATACATTGATATGATGACGGTACCACTCCATGTCAGTATTGAATTTATTCTAAACCAGAGTGTCTGGTTCGCTTACTTTGTAGACCGTCCAGGCGGTTGGTTCTGCGATCTGATTCATCAAAACCTTTAGAAAAATAACTATTTAGCTTATTAATAGTCCCCTTAGTGATTTACTAAAATCATTTATATATTACTAATTAGAGTAGTAAACATATGAGTGTAGTATACCCAGCACTGATACCGCTTGTGGGGTAATACTACTAACTCTTACACTATATATTTACACATGTATAATTATTTTATGTCACATTTAGTGATAAAACTTTGATAGGTAATTCTAATAGAAATAAAGTCTTTTATAATTACTACATAACCATGTACTATAACTCTCACCTCATATACAGTTATTATATATATATATACACATATATGCAAACTTTCAAACACATTATGTGGGAACTCTATATCAAAATAGCTTTTTACATTAATTCAATTTTATAAATAATATCAAATATATTATCAACTGGCTCTACTATTACTCGGTTCATATGACTACAGTCAAGTATAATTGATTCCATATTCTAAAAGTTTGTCTGAATGACCTCCCTTTATCATTAATAAACCTAGTTTGCTTGGGAGTTCCATTACTCAATATGAACCTTTGTTATCTCTAAATATTTCTCTATATGAACTTTCATATAACTAATTTCTACCAGACCTTATATACATACACAGTAAGTATATAGTTAAGCTATTAGATTCTAGGATATACCTATTTATTTTACCCATAAATTCTGTAGTCTACTGTACTACTTTTATTTATAAAATAGGCAAACCATATAATGCTGTATTATTACCACTAATATGTTCAATTGACAAGGTACAAATCTCACTCAGAAGAAAGGTCTACTCTTATGATAATCACACTGCACCTTTAAAAATCAAAATACTAGCTTAGCTTATATTTGAGAAACACACTCCAATTTATGAACTATCCACTCATTTAGAAAACACACCCTACATGATATAATTATGAGAATTCTATTAAATTCACTCACCACTGACTAGAATCTACTTTTTCGTGACTCTACTAATAGTGAGAGCTCACTCAGTGTACACGCTCTCATTCCTCAGAACGACTATTATAAAACTATATTATCATATAATATACATTTCTCTAACATATCTTAAGAGTAGTTTTGATGAGACGCTTTAAATACCTAATTTGTTACATTTGTAACACATATATAACTCCTCGAATCGTAATATTAATGTTCCTCTCTCAACCATATAGTATATCTCTTCATACCGTGCATTCTCAGGTCATCTAAAACATACTACTAACACTTCGAAGGAGGCCAAATATGAGAGGGTCATTTTAAAAAAACTCGCATTTTTGAATCCATATGCCACGTTGTGAGTTCTCGAAATTTGACGTAGTTAGAAAATTTGTATCAGATTCTCCATTTTTGAGATATGATCCAGAAATCTCGTTACCCACCACTACAAGAGAAGAGAAGTCAGAAAAGAAGGAACATCAACTCTAAGCTTGTTGACTTTTTTGGAACCATTATGACTCCATGTGAGCAAATATAAAGACTTCTTATTGGTTACTTGAATGTATTAGTTATTTCTCTTCTATAAATCGGTCTAATAAATATTCTATAATTCCTTGAATCAGCCATCTGCGGTGAATTGCCTCTCATCTCTTATTTTAGAGATCCTCGAGCAAGACAAGTTAATTAAGTTATCAGTTTCTCTCCTCGAAATTTGTTTCTCTCACATTTTGATTAAATTTTTCTTAAAATCCAACTCATTACACACACTCCTATAATATACATAGAAATGCTCGAACATTATTTTTAGAACATACTCATATATAGAATCTAAATAATAAATTATATATGATAATGCATTAAACTGCTCGTACGTCCTTCCACTAAAATACACGGTTTTCTCTATAAATTTTCCACTCTACTGTAATTAGAGGTTTATCTTTGTTACACTCATGAGTGATATTTCATACTGACTGAATATTTCAATAGTAATTTTTAAAACATGTAAAAAAATTTCGCTTAATAATAGGATATAACAGCTTTCTTAGTTTCATGGAGAGTAATGGACAGTTATATCGGAGTCTCTCATTTTTTAATAAACTCTTGGTCCGTAAAATAACGCCCTACAAATCTCACCATATCGTATTTATGATATTAACTCTCGCTCTCTATAGTATATATATTCTTATTGCAGTGTAATAAAGTTTTTAGCAAAAAGTGGTATTATTGGATACATAATACGAAAGATAATTTTCCTATTAATTAATTTGCAATTATTTGGTACTCACATTAAGATATCACATACATATATTAAAATCTTAAAGTATATATATAATATTTATGGTCACTACTATATATACTAAGTCCTAAATTCTTCTCAACTTCAAAAAGATTTTCAAGCCTCATCTCTCTTTTCGTGATTATAGTTAATATTAAGATCTAATAGTATATAATATTGCTATCTATATATATATATATATATAATATATATATTATATATATATATATATATTTAATATTAATATACATACTATATATATATATATAAATATAATACTTATATATTATATATATTATATAATATATATATTTATATATATATATATATATATTATGTTATATATATATAGTGATGGACATGACATTCCGCATCCGTCATCTTTTTACATTATCCGCACTAAAATTGAACATCCGCATCGCTATCCGCGATTCCGCATCCTCACTTCAGCGGCACATCCGCATCCCATCCGCATCCTCTTTGAAAAATGAGGATGTTGCGGTCTTTTCTACATCTGATAAGTGCATATAAATAAAATGATATTGTCAAAAAAACTTTATCATGGGAGTTTAGAATAATTGCTAATTTTTGAATTTCGGATTGTCTCTTGTATGTATTCTATTATGGACCAATCTAGTTTGAATTGTAATCTTTACATCTATATAAATTTATACAAAATATAATATATTGAACTATACTGATGGTCCGTATCTAGACAATGGTAATCCCTAGTTAAATTTATATGCTAAGCGATAAAATTAAAGTCACCATTTTAAAACCTTTCTAGACATCTTTGGTAAATTCTTTTGATCATTTGGCTCTGTCTCTCAATTTCTTAGTACCAGGATGGTACTCATATATATATTAAAATTGCCTATATATTTAATTATTCTATATATTATATGTAAATTTATTAATTAGTAAAATTATATATATATAGGTATATATTATATATATACGCTATAACTAATAATATATATATATATATAATCTAGACCGTGTACGTGGAACGCAAGAAAATGAGGCGGTGAGATAGTGGAAAGAGTTTCTGTACGGCTCAAGGAGGAGGTGGCTGAGAAAGTAGCAAAGGAACTGATGGATGATATGAAGAAAACAAGTAATATGAAAAATATTGTTCTAAAGGATTGCAAGAACGTGCTATTCAGTAGGTGAAGCGGTAAGAGTAACTAAATTGAGTAAATTGTAAATTATGCCTAAATAGTACTAAAAAAATTGATGAAAAAGGAATGACCACACTTCCGTCAAGCCACGCGATGGAAAAAAACATATACTAAGTGGAACTAGGAGAATACTTTGAATGAGTTGTTCTCTTTATTGTTATTCAAACTCGGCCTTAGTCGGGGTAAAGAGTGAAATAGGACGAAGACAGAGTGGAGGAGGAAGGAGTGTGATAACCGTCTCCATTTAAAATGAGTGTCGTAACGTGAGCGTTGGAAGCACACTAGGATGAAGTCTCCATATTAATTCTTCATTAAACCGCCGTAAATTAAGCGGAGTGAGAAGATTTGAAGTGGACAGGCGTTTAAGTGAAAATGTAAGGCAAAAACCTCTTTGTGTGACGAGAATGGATTTACTCATTATATATGAGTGTTGCTGTATGGAGAGGACACTGATGTAGAGGCGGGTCCATGATTTTATTATTGCTCTTGATGCTGAAGGACTTTTCTATGAGACGAGTTGTGCGTTTGTGTTGATAGAAGCATTTGAGTGACAGATTCGAAGAGTGTGCTCGCGTAAGTGTTTAGTTGGCTGATCGATACGTTAATAATAGTTCCCATTTATAAGCGGTATTTGAAGGCGCCGGCATTTTTGCATACTTGATTATTATATATTTATAGAGATAATCATCTCACTCCAATCGGTGGAATCACATTGGCTCTGAAGCCTTAACTTCACTGAAACGATTAGTACTTTTTAGAAAGGTAATATATATTCAATAAGTCCAGTAAATTTATAATTTACCCGAATGCAAAACCTTCCGCGCCAAACTTTGAAGATTCTAAGCCTTTAAGTGGTTTACTAGATATGCTAAAATCAAGTCTTGCCATAAAGACTGGTGTGAACTTGCACAAAGCTCTCTCCAATAGTCATCGCATTAAGAATGATACAGTGAAAGACATTGGAATAAAACTCATCAATGCTTGCACACACACACTCTCCCTCACTCCCAATAAAGTACATTGCTACTAATACTCGCATTCATACCTTAGAAGAAAGAACCTAATATTTTCACTCTTTCGATAAGATACCACAAGATAAGATGTGATTGACGCGTGAGATTTCCTCTTCGATGATGGGATTATACTAGAAGCTCTGGCACTGACGTCGAGCCCATTTACCGTGACCTGCCATAAGAATGAACCTCGCATAAGGTGTAAAATCCCAGGGAAATCATGCCAAACTAGTTATATAATCGACTTAAAGCGTGTAATTAATCACAGGATATAAAACATGTCTAGAGGATGTGCAATCATTAAATCTAAGACTACTGGTGTAATTCGTGTTAGGGCTGACGCTTCTATGTCCATATTCATTTGTACCACATGGTTAGCATGTTGCTGATCAGCCATCTTGATAATCTCGCTTTAATTAGTTTATTGTAGATCAGATCTCTCAGTATCCTATATTGACGTGAGTCCTAGCTAAAGAGAGATTTTATCGCACACACGATCCATATACTGACTCACGGACATGCGATCATTAAGAGCTATATTGTACTCTCATAAGTCATTTTTGCTGTTTTCATTCGTTACTTGTAGTGAGAAAAGAGTCGGATGCTTGAGAGGGTGAGCTAAAATGGCTGCTCCAATAGCAATTTAGTTGCTCTCTGCTAGTGATACACACCACTTTTGAAAACGTAGAAAAACACGATTGAATATGAAATGTTGAGACAAAAATACTAGACACTATCTAACTGATTTCGTACCGCAGTTCATAGAGAGAGAAGTGAGGAGTTCGAAGACCTAGTTGAGTGAGATGGGTGCTAGACAGGTAGCGCACGAATTAAAATAACTTTCTCGAGAATATGATCATTACACATTTATAAGAACAGTCATATCTATGTTCATAGAGAGAATATGCGTACCAAGCGTGGTGTTATGTGCAAATCTATGGACAAGTTCCTACAGTTTAGTGCTAAGGCTAACTTTTAGAGCTTAGTTTTTGCTCCCACGTGCTACTTAGACGTGACCTAATGGAGTGACACACTCATCTTGAAAGATAAATTCATTGTGGATACACTCTCCAACGTAGGTGTGATCGGCCAGCATCACTCACTACTCGCGATCGAACCTCGCCTAGTGTTGACGCCGATACTGATCTAGTTTTATCGTCTAAGCACGAAATTCTCGGACGCTACGATTCTACTGCGAAGAATCAAAGTACGAGAAGGTTTCTTATACATTCACAGATCATTATCAGTGCATGCACTTATGAGATGTCTTTTTGAGCAGTGTGACTTGTTTCTATAAAGACGAGATTAGAGACGACAGCAAAGTGTAGAATGAGTACGCTCTCAAGTCGAAGAGCAGCAAGAAGCGTGGGGTTAAAACCGCAAGATTGAATTTTAAATATATTCAAACTGTGACACACGCGACTGAGTCCGCCAATGGTTATGGTGGCACACACATTAGAGAGGGATGCAGGAGAGGAGACAGTCTAGTCCAGAACGTGTATGTGATGGTGAGGTTAGTTACAACCTCTCGTACTAGCACTTGTAGTGACAAGGAGTTACAGAACTCGCATGTTATAAAAGGTGTGTGTGTATTGAGTACAACGCCAGCTACTAAGAGAAGTGAATTATCATTATAAGATAACACCAAATGGCCTCATGCTTTTCAATCAAAACATAGGTATGGTTTGAGAATTTAATTTGTTAAAAACTAGTTAAAGTATTGCTAATTTTTTTTTTTGATCTTTTATTGGAAGTAGAGAGACACTAGACATGGATAGTCAAGCAGGCATGGGTTGGCCCATCAACTTGACGATAGGCCTCTAAAATGCTTTCTGACACATCTACAGTTTACTAGAGTGAGGATTGTCAATATGGTAAAGATATGACCTAGAGAAATAATTAATATATATCTATTATATAATCATACAAGCTTGTGAGTATATAATTTGATATATATAGCCTAGGCCCTAGGCTAAGTACTACATAAAAATATAAGATTATATATAAAATTAGGCTATTACTTAGACTATAGCTTTGGTAAACTTAATTTAGTTTTTTAAAATTACCACAAAAATTAAATAACCAATTGTTTAAAGACGTATAAGGTTAGATTAATGCCAGAAAAAAACTATTTTAATAATTCAAATTAAACCTGCAAACATACAGCATATACAGGAAACTGCTTAACTACTCTACGCCTATTGTTAACCTATGAGAACACTGACTGAGTACCAATACCTCATAACCTGTCCATCTTGTTACCACATCTTGCTAAGGTTGTTTATACTTATAAGACATGGTAGATGCTTAACCATTGCTGACATAGAAAAGGCTTTTTTAATGTTACATCCTTTCTAAGGAAGATGAGAAAGAGTGCTTCATAAACTATTATGGATTAGGGACTTATCAATACCTTTAACTAAAATAACTTAATGTGTCTTAACTCTTTGGTATAATAGAGTAACAATTGGCAATAAAACCAGCCCATTTCTTTTGCAAGGGTTTTATAAATCATTTTTTGGAGTCAAAACAATCTGACTTGGGAAAGACTATTTTTCCAATAGGTTATATAGGGATAACCTTATGATTAACATAATGATGGTAGTAGAATCCATAAAGTCACATTTTGACAAACCGCTTATAAGTTATCTAGAGCCCTAGTTTGGTCTTCACTTTATGAATGGTTCAACAGTCCTGAAGCAGACGTTAATGTTCAAAAAATCAGATTTGCTCTTTCTAAATACATTTATCACTAAACTTCTAGGTTATTGGTGGAATAGGAAAGAGGATTTAATTCCTTAAAGGAATGTGATTAGATAACAAATTGTAAACTAGAAGGGAGATTTATAGGCTTATTACAAAAGTATTTTATGATCCCATAGGCTTTATTCGTCCTTTAGCTTTTTAACTTAAGCTGTTTAATGCAAATTGGTTGGTGAAATGCTTTCATGTGATGAAGGAAATCGTCCCCAAACATTAAAAAAGAGTGGAAAAGGATTTGTAAAGATTTTCTCAAGGTTAAAAGGTGGGTCGGAAAAATGACATCAATTGAATCAGATATTGAATTTAGTCAGTATGATTTACATTGTACTTTGTGATGTAGTAAGGTTGAGGTTTATGGAATGTATTTTACCTTGTTAATCAAAATTTCAAATTTTATATATGCCAAGTCAAGAATTAGTCCAAAGGTAAAACATTATTCAGTTTGTCAACTGAGTTGTTAGCCATCTGTTTGGGTGTTAATGTCATTAAATATTTGATTGAAACCTATAATATAAAAATGGTTCATTTTTTAGAACTACTATTTGGACTGGTTCTTTGGTTTGTGGAAACTGGTTAAATCAAAAGGACTTAGAAATTAAATCTGTATTTGTTAGCAATAGAATTCAATAAATTCAAACTAGTTGCTATTCTTTCCCCTTTGATATAAGCTTAAGACATGTTTCAGGTGTGAATAATCCTGCTGATTTGTTGACTAGAAAATCTTACCACCAAAAAATTTCTAAAGTATAAGCAATTTTTATATTTAATGGTCTTCATTCTTAAAGATCCAAAAATCCTTCTAATACAATTCTCGTAGAATATTCAATTCAAACTTGAGATAACTTCTTTACTTCAACCACTAATGTTTACGCAGAACCCTAAGTTAGAAAGTCATTTACTGAACCGTATATTTAACATTGAAAGATTTCTCAAATAGGAATAAAGTCCTTAGATCCTTAGAATAACAGGCTGAGTTATGTAATCATAGGTATTATAATCATATAATTATTAAAATATTTTAAAACTAATAAATATTATATATCCTCAACCCTAAACCTATTCTATTGAACAATATATGTTGTAATGAAAAAAATAAATTCAAAATAATCTCATATATATAATAAAGTATGTCATATACTGATGTAAATTTCTCGAATCTAATAAGTATTCACCAGATTAGAATTAATTATCATTTTCCACTAGCTTGCTTTAATCTTTGTATATACTCTGAAATTAAAAATGATTATGGCAGATATCGGAACTGATATTAATATATATATATATATGGATCTGATATGTAAATTCAGCAAAGGAAAGTTTTCCATTGAGTAAATATAGATTAGAAGATATCACTTATCTATATATATATATATATTATATATATAAATATATATATATATATATTATATAGGTTAATATCGGCTATGGTATGGTAGCTATATAATTTTTAATACAAACTTTTCATATAGAGTTGTAAACATCGGCATGATCTCGCCATCGCTGATATGGTTAAATTTCAATTGTACTTAACATCGCGTGCTTCTTTCTTTGGGTGAAACATTGAGGAAACTTGGATTCAATAAATCTATTCGATATATACAGTATAGCTAGTATCTTGTTATCTTTTTTTTTTTTTTTTTTTTTACTCAGTTTTTAAGCTTAGATTTTTAGCCATTTCTCCAACTGGGTTTTAGACTTTAGCGTAACATTTATATAGTTTGTAGCTATTATTATATTATTATTAATTTATACAATTTTATGTCTACTTTTTTAGTTGATCAAGAGTATTTTTTCTTTTTTGTTACTTCTTTAGCTTTGAGAGTGTCGTGAGTGCGTGAGTGTTTTTAAACTTTCTGGATTATTCATATTTTACAGGGTTCACACTTTCTGAAAAGCCAGGGAAGGTCAGGGAAAGTCAGGGAAAAAAAATTGGTCAGGGGAAAGTATATATATGGTTTCAGATATGCTGAAAGTCAGGGGAATTCCAAAAAAGTCAGGGGAAATTTTAAAAATATTCAAAACTTAAACGATGATCCAGGGACCAAGTTGCATATTTTTTTATTATTTTTTTTCCTACTGTATAATTGTGGATAAGAGACTGTAGTAGTGACTGGGGAAGTCATGGACAGGACAAAAAGATTGGCTGAAAACATGAACGCTTGATATTAATATGAAGTATATAATTGAGATTTTGGCCAAGTAAGTGTATGAGTTAATAGTCCAATCCTTTAACTTTAGAAAAATGTAAATAAAAACAATATTTTTCCCCTTAGGATGAAATAGCACATGCTGAAAATATAAGGTCCTCAGACCTTCAAAAGTTTAAAATCTTCTGTAATAATTTTTCCTATTTACGGAAGAAAATCAGTACAGAAACCCGAAATTTGGGTTTAAAATGAGTGCAACAGTTGGGTTCAGCTATTATCCAATGGAAGCATCAGTTCATATTACCATCCTCAAAAAGGGGGGGGGGTGTCCTTTTCTGACCTAGCAAGTTTAAAATATGAACGAAATTGTGTTCATATTATACCCCAAGTGTTTCACCTCTTACCCCAAAAGCTGTTCACGTCTTACCCAGTTCACGTCAGACCCCTCCCCTCCTTGGACGTGGACTAAGGGCTGCTCCAATCAACTCATCCGCATCCGCATCGGCGTCACACCATCGGTGCAAATTCGATACTTTAGCAATGCAGCTATCGTCTTAAACATAGGTAGCTAGATCACGAGCGAGTATACAGTCATAGATTTATGGACACTCTCAGGATACAGACTAATCAAACATAATTTACATATACTTAGCACTTAGAAAAAGGGTAAATAATATTATGATTATATAGTAGGGTAATATAGTATTATATCATTAATACTATCATTCATAACTATAGGTAGATGAGCATTATCAGATCAATACCTTATAAAAAAACACACAATTAATAATCATACATTAATATAACATAGGGGTTGACTACTTACAATATTAAGTAGGTATATATTTCCTCATCGCATATCAGTAGGACATGATCATGCTAGAAGTGCAAGTAATAAATAAGTAGTATAGTGGGGTGGTTATATATATAATATGTATTAGTGAGTGGTATTAACTCATATAAGGAAGCATTCTAGCACCAAAGTACGTATATATACTGTATATATAATATACATCACTAATATATTACGATACTTACCTAATTACTATTATTAACATTATAGTATGAAGTAGACACCAATTATATAGGTGTATTATCTATGAATGTTATGAGTTACGTTACTAGACAGTGCTAGTATTACCTAGGTAGGGCTGGTTCGGTAATTTTTAGTACGACTTTTCATTTCAAAAAAAAGTTTCATGTAATTCAATTTATTATATTAATGTTAAGGTTTATATTTATAGCCTATAATATAACATATTTAATATTATACACATATTGGAAAGTGTATATAGCCTTTTTTATAGTAGGTAAAAAATAGTGTAGTCCATAGTTGTAACCGCCACATTGTTCTTCGATTGCACCTATTTGGGTTGTAATAACGATGAATTGAAAAATTCTTTAATATAAATTTTATTTTCAAAATATTAAAACTCAAAATTAAATAAATATAAATAATACTTATCATGTGTAATGTATAACATACTAATATTAATATAAATATCATATTTGAGATTTTTCAAAAAAAATTTAAATTCTCATAGAATACTAAAGTAAGAGTTTTCGTGACTGGCAGTCTGAATTTACCTCACTACAGTCACTATATATAATGATAATAGTGATGAAAGTGACAATGTTGATAGATTTAAAAAATGTGAACAATTTCATTAAATCTACTTTTATGCTTTATATCTTATCTATTTAGTTTAACTAATTACTACTTTTTTACTTATTTACTCTTTGTAGAGGTTGTTCAAGTTCATCCTTTCGATTGGAGATGGTTATTGTTATTATTAGTGATGTGCCAATAGTCAGTATGACTTGTGCCTTAATTTGATTATTTCTTTTTCTTTTATTATATATTGATATTTTATTAAATTTTTATAATTATGTATTTTATATTTCATAGACTTATTTTTAGAGTATTTTATTAAAGAGATATTGATTTTTTATTTTTTGTGCAGTTGTCATAGATATTTTTATTTATAATTATAAAATGATAATAAAAACAATATTTAAATACTATACATATTATATATATACTCGACTAGTGGTATATTATGGACGATCAAACTTATAATAACCCATACAGTTTTATCATAGTAGGATGGATTAAATAAGGACCTAATTAGTTATCCAATGGGTCATGATATATACTTTTGCATTTATAATAATAGTATGTAAAGAAGAACTTTGATACTATATAAACATGGACGCCTATAAATGACCGATATATAGTTACACTATTCACGAGGTATGGAGATATAAACTCATAATTTGAATTTATTAGTAATCAAATACATAAAAGTACTTACTGTTTGCAATCTCAACTTGAATTTTTTCAGTAGTTAATTAGCTAATAGTTTTAATTTTAATATAATTTTCAAAGAATTTTTACGCTACAAATTAATTAAACAGAGAGGGTGAAAATCTAATTCAATTTGAATTATGTTATTTAAATATAACGTTAGAAATTATCTTTACGGTAACAGTGTTGTAATATATCAAAAGTATATTTGTGTTTTGTAATTGGTAAATTATATTTGAGGTTTTAAAAACCTCATAGTGAAGAGTGATTTTCTTCTTAGCTTTGTAATCCTTCTTCAACATTGTACTGCGATTGAGGATTGTTTCTTTTTCGTTTTCAATTTCCTTTATTTTGCATATTTTATCCATAACACTAATAAAGGTTAAAAAAAAAATGCCTATAATATTCCATGATCCTGCCAACTAAAGGGGTCCTGTATATAGGTTCTTCCATTTGAGATTATAACTTATAAAATAGAGAATCATTTCATTATAATGTACACTGATAGGAGTGTTAGGGACCTATTAGTTATTTCCCATCTTCACATGAATGAGCTGATAGATAAGCGGTGAAAGTGGAAATTGAACATTTTCAAGTTGACTGAACAAAATCAGGCCATAACACAAGTATTATTTTGTGTGTCATAACGTCGCACTTGCAGTTCTACCCACTTGCCTCAAGAAGTGTCGGTAGTTCTCGATGATCGTATAAATAGGAAAATGAATTTTAAAACCGCTCCAGTCAAAATTGATAATTTTGAGATGTCACTTTTCTAAAATTGTAAATTCTGAAATATAAAAAAAAAAAAAATAAAAAAAAAAAAAAAAAAAATATATATATATATATATATATATATATATATATATATAACATATATATATATATATATATATATATGTATATATATATATATATATATATATATAAATATATATATATATATATATATATATATATATATATATATATAAATAACATATATATATATATATATATATATATATATATATATATATATATATATATATATATAGATATATATATATATATATATCTATATATAAATATATATATATATATATATATATATATATATATATATATATATATATATATATATATATATATATATATATATATATATATATATATATATATTTCACATAATACCCAAATAGATATTTACAAAAAAGATATATATGCTATAACATATAGTTAAGTTTACCTTTTGAGACCTATAACTCTATTCCTTCATATCGAAAAGGGTGATGGAGGTCAAACTGTACAGATACTACTATATATATATATATATATATATATATATATATATATATATATATATATATATATATATATATATATATATATATATATATATATATATATATATATATATATATACAATTTCTTATATATATATATATAAATTCTACATGTATCATAATTTTTATTCTCTTTGCTATCTCTAAAATTTTAAATCAAAAATCTATTTTGATTTTAAGCCTCTATCGTGAAAACAATTAAAATATTTCTCTTTTCGTTTCTTTTTAAATCAAGCAAAAATTTCATTTTATCCAAAAATTTGCTTTCAGTTTGATTCTAATAGTCTTTTCAAATTGGCTTAAATTGGCATATATATATATATATATATATATATATATATATATATATATATATAGAAAAATATATATAAAAATATATATATATATATATATATATATATATATATATATATATATATATATATATATATATATATATATATATATAAAGGGATTAAATATGTAATACACATTTCTTAATTGCAGTCTGGTGAAGTTTTTTGACCCTTAAATCAACTACGAAAGAAAAATAGAATTAAATTATTTTTTCATTAAAAAGTTTTTCGAGGATAGTTTCATAAACTATTGTTGTTTTGATTGTATAAAACATGAATTGAAAACCATAAACTATAAAGTTCGCAGAGTTTGTTTTGTTTTGTTTTTACAATTTTGGTTTTTTACCTAATTTTAAGGGGTATTTTTTCACAGTTTCGATTTTGAAATTAAGGACAAATTTTATAAATAAGACAGGGATTGAGTACAACAAATATATACATATATATATATATATATATATATATATATATATATATATATATATATATATATATATATATATATATATATATATATATATATATATATATATATATATATATATATATATATATATAAGTATTAATTTATCTAAGGTATTATAATTTACATGTTTTTTTTTTGAAGCACTCCATAGAGAATATGGATTTTTTTAATGATGCTAATATTTCTACAGCTCTCCATTTTGTATATACTCCAAAACACTGTAATGTTTTTTGATGTTTGGAGATTTTGTAAAACTAAATTAAAAAGTAAATTATTTCAATATTGTTCCTATGCTATTAAGCATTAGAGGTAAAGTTTGAGGTCATATTCCAAGACATGTTTATTTTGAAATTTTGTTCAGTTATCCAAAACTTGAATGAAACAAGTTATGAATAACTAACTAACTAATAACTAATAACTAACTAACTAATTCTGTGAAGATTACCTTTTCTGTGAGGATGTCAACAGCAGCAGTAATCATTTAATCTTTAAACAGATCTGTAAATCAAGTTGATAATTAAACTTAGTGTATTTTCTTTTGTTGTTTATAATAGGGAGGTTTAAAACAAAGGTAAATATTGAGTAAGTAGCAAAAATTTACTCTTTAGATACATAAAAATCCATAAAAATTTTCTGAATCTTAAATCTAATTTGAACAAATTAGCTGAACATACTTGTCGCAATTCTAACAAGACCATGTTTTTTCCTTCTTCTTTTTCCAAAGTGTGTAAAAAGAATATGTAAAGAATTATGATTTGTTAGGTTTAATAATACAAAGATTTGCTGAATCTATTTAAATAATAAATCTATTCGCAATATATTTGGTTAAAAAGATTATTAAAGAAGATATGTCGACAAGGTTTACAGAGAATTTATATATAAAAAGCTATGAATAAATAAAATCTTTCTTTTTTTCTCCAAGGCAAAAGAAAAATAAATCAAAAGTATACTTATATATATATATGTATATATATATATATATATATACATATATATATATATATATATATATATATATATATATATATATATATATATATATATATATAACTATATATATAATATATATATATATAATATATCCAAAATACCGGAAACAGGAATTTTTCATCTATATCATGTTTACTCTCTTTATATATATATATATATATATATATATATATATATATATATATATATATATATATATATATATATATATATATATATATATATATATATATATATATATATATATATATATATATATATATATATATATATATATATATATATATATATAATGTGTGTGTAACATTCATGTCCACAAGTAGATTTTCTTAGAAATAGAGAAGAAAATAAGAACCAACAGAGACAAAGATTGAGGAGAAAGTTGAAAACGTACAGGGTCTAATCTAAAAGACTACAAGAATTCTAATTAAATTTGTGAGAGGAATTTTAAAAGAATGAACTACCATTACAGAATTTTTGTCAGCAGGATCGGATCACGTAAGTGGAGTAAGAGCGACTGCGAAAGCAACCAGGCGCATAAATTTTGCGTTTCAACTTCACAACCACCATTGGAAACCAATTGATCGAGAAACATGATATTTAAAGGAACTTGGGGAGAAAGAATTGAAAGGCTAGGTGGAAGAAAATGATAGTTACACTTATAAGGTGAAAACTGTATATGGAGTGTAAAACTCTAGGATTAGCACTTAAAGCTAATGTTCCGAGAATTACAATCTTCCGGAAGACATTGAGAGAAAGAGCTTATAATAGACCAGAAGGAAGAGGGGTTTTGGTCTCACTGACCGGGTGTTAACTCTTTCACGTAGCGGATGAAAAGATAAATTTAATGATTTTTGGGAAGGTAGGCCTTG
>JABUQX010123886.1:25000-32500 GCA_015478945.1 Trachelipus rathkii | reverse complement strand
CAGAAAATTCCTCAATACTCAATCATGCCTTTCAGCACAATCACCCTGTTTACATAAAAACTTTAGTTCCATTTCCCGTGCTAATGATCAACTAAACAGAATGATTTTTGAGAGTCTCTACATTTTTGACTTAAAACCGGAATTAAATAAGGATTTGTATTCTATCCCCCTCTTCACTAAATAATTGATTGATTTGGCAATGTTTGTATGTGTGTTAGTGCGTGTATGAGTGTGTGGGTAAATGAGCGTACATACCGTAGAAATGCTTACTACTTTATTTATATTCCAACCAAGTAATTTTTGTTTTTTGTTTCCCCACTTTAACAAATTTTGGTAACTTTTAGTTTGCTTTTCGCCTTCTCTATGACTAACTCTATCTGATCTTAGGAATTTTTTCGTTTGCTTTATGTTAAATTTATATATCTGTGTACATTCATTATATTAAACTTTTTTTTTTAGTTCATTTTATTTATTTTTTTTGTGTTATAACATTATATTATTTTATCTTAATTACAGTGCTGATGATGGGTAACGTTATATACCCGAAACGTCCATTGTAATAAATGTAGTCCAAATTATGTTTCAACTTCTTATTAATCTATAAATGCCGGTTCCGTAGGAACAAATTTATTACAACTATTTTAACCAATCGTTATAATGAAAATGTACTTCAGAACTTGAGAAGGCGAAACTAGATTTGCAATTCCTTTCGATATGTAAAGCCTATAACTTTACTCCCCACTTTATGAAATTCAAACTATACATATCTTCTCTTCAAAATACGAACTTATATAGAACCTGGATTTCCAAATTACTCACTAATGAAATTATGTTTAAGCAAAAATTTATACTAAAACTTGCAAATCAAATTGCCCATTGTGCCACACTAGTTCAAAATGATTTATCCTTTGTTGATTTTTATTGTGTTAAATATTTTCTCATCAAACTTACCGAACATTTTAAACATTCCACCTTAAATAGACACCAAACAAAGTTGGCTAATTTATCCCTTCGAAGTAACCTGGAAATTAATGTAGATTCGATCATTATCAACCATAGAAATAAAGTCTTTTTCCCCTCCGAAAAAGAGTTTTGGATCTTGGTTTGGATTTTTGGCTCCCCCTTTTTAAAATTAATTTTCATCATTATTTTCTTTCTTTCAAATGATTACTACATACTATTAAACAATTCCCAAATCACATCAATAGTTTCAATAATTGTCTCGATTCGGTCAGTTTTTGGACTAGGAAAGTTTTCTATGGCTTCAATGGAAGACAAATTTTCTCTGATTTTTCGTTCCGTGATTTCAAGATCCTATTAAATTTAAAGTAGGATGACTCCATTGTCATTTGTATACCATATAAAGGCCGTTATATCGTATTGTTAAACAAAACATCTTACGTCACTAAATTCACCCTACTAACAATAGATCCTCTTAAACACGCCATTTAAATAGAAGACAGAATCAATAATGCTCTCATGTCACTTAAAAAATTATATTATAAGGCTGCCCGACAATCTCCATGAATCAGGTTGCAGTCCCGGCATATTATAAGGCCTTCATAAAACTCACAAACCTGATCTCCCACTTCGACCCATTCTCTCAGCCATTAACAACACCAACCCCTCCCCCTAAAACTTAGCTAAATTTATTCTCCCATACGTAGAACTTATCACCTCCAACCACAACACCATAAAAGATTCTTTTGACTTTGTTAAATTCATTACATCCTGCACTTTTCCGAACTGCCACGTGACCAGTTTCGATATTCAATCTCTCTTCACCAACATTACCGTCAGAGAAACTATCAACATTATTTCCGAAAATCTTTTCAGATCTGCCCCTCTTATTGACAGTATCAATAAATCTCAGTTCACCAAACTCCTTAATCTTGCCACACATGACACCGTTTTTCTCTTTGATCAAAAACTATATTACCAAATTGATGGTATGGCCATGGGCTCCCCACTTGGCCCACCCTTCGCAAAACGCTTTTTATGTTTTCATGAACAAATTTGGATTGTAAACTGCCCCCTTGAATTCAAACATCATATTTATAAAGGTAATGTCAACGATTGTTTTATTTCGAGATCTCCTTCATGCCCCTCTATTTTTAAACTGTCTTAACAACTAACACACTAACATCTTCTTTACCATCGAGCATAGACAAAATAGCTCTTTACCCTTTCTTGACACTCTAATTACTCTCAACAATGGCTCCTTCTCCACCTCTTTATACAGAAAATCTTCCTTTACTACACTAGTTCTTAATTTTTTAGTTTTCTCCCCTCCAAATACAAACTGTCTTCATAACAATGCAAAATTTTCCGTGCTTTTAACTTATGCTCCTCTTGGTGGTCTTTTCACCTTGAAATACAATACCTGACCAATTTTGATTGTTATAACCTCTTTCCTCACTACGCTATTGCAAACTTAGTGAAAGACTTTCTTAATAACCATTTCCGCCCTAAATTTCAAGTCCCAATCGTCATCAAAAAACAACTTACCTATCTAAAGATTCCATTCTTCAGCCCTAGCACCGCAAAACTTATCAAAACTCTCAACCACACTCTATCCAATGCTTTTCCTTTTGCTCATTTTATATTCATTCCTATTAATAACTACAGTATTTCAAATTTTTTCCACCAATAAATATTCTCTTTTCCCTACATATGAGGTCCTCATTAGTATACTTGTACAAGTGTGCGGACTGCAAAGTCTGCTACGTGGCCCAAACAAGCCTTCAACTTTACTTGAAGATCTCGAAACATCTTATAGAACTGGTTTAACTATCACAACCCCAGAAAATTCCTCCATACACTATCATGCCTCTCAACATAATCACCCTATTGCAAATAAAAACTTTAATTCCCTATCCACTGCCAATGGATTCTTGATTCTTGAAAATCTCTACATTCTTGACTTAATAATTGAATTAAATAAGAATTTGTCTTCTATTCCCCTCTTCACTCATTAATTGCTTTTGTATTGTATGTTTGTGCATTTATGTATGTGCGCTTGTGAGTGTGTATGTTTGTGCGTACATACCGTAGAAATACTTACTTCTTTATATATATATATATATATATATATATATATATATATATATATATATATATATATATATATATATATATATATATATATATATATATATACTATTTCGATATATATATTTTTAATTAAATATATATATATATATATATATATATATATATATATATATTCCCTTCCAAGTAATTTTTGTTTTTTGTTTTCGCAGGTTAGCAAATTTTAGTCACTTTTGGTTTGCATTTCGCCTTCTCTATGAATGGAACCTAACTCAATCTTAGGTATTTTTTCTGTGCTTCATGTTAAATTTACATATCTGTGCTTATTCATTATATTATAATTTTTATATTAGTTCATTTTATTTGTTTTTTTGTTATGTATTATATTATTTTATCTTAATTACAGTGCTTTGATGATAGGTAACGCTATATACCCGAAACATCCATTATAATAAATATTGCCCAAATTATGTTTCATCTTATTTATCTATAAATGTCGGTTCCCTAGGAATAAATCTATTGCAACTCTCTCTCTCTCTCTCTCTCTCTCTCTCTCTATATATATATATATATATATATATATATATATCATATATATATATATATATATATATATATATATATATACTATATATATATATATATATATATATATATATATATATATATATATATATATATATATATATATATATATATATATATCAAACTCCAAAAAATAATATATATATATATAAAAAATATATATATATAATAATAATAATATATATATATAATAATATATATATATATATAGGCCAGCCTCCCGAAAGCATCATGCATGTAACTAAAAACTATAACAGCTACAGGAAAATAAATAACATTTTTGATTTCAGCAAGCAATTTCATCGATGAAACGTAATAATTTTTTATTTGATTCTAAGTTGTTATAGCTTGAAATATTAGTATAATCTAAGGTCTGGCAGCACGCTTCTTATTAACCTTCCATTTCTGCAGAGTACGAACAGAGTCACCAAATATTGTTTTTATCTCCTATGTGAGAAAAAATGTCGAATTTTTTTTTTATTTCCTTTTTAGGGGGTTCGAGCCGACGGAGGGACAGAGGTCCCCCCGTCGTCCCCCGGTAGGCCGAGAAACCCCGACTCTCTCCATCTTTGTGGCTTACCCTTGGGGTATCTTTTAGTTAAAAAAATCGACATTTGGCAACTTTGACGCTCCTCAGGTACTAAATCAAATTTAATGTTTCAGCAAAAACGATTATCATACACTTTTCCAACATTTTTAACAATTTTAAATTTTTCAAAAGCGTGATTTTTTTCATGGATAAATATGTTTCTGATTAATAAAATGTTGTTATTTTCCTGTAGCTGGTATAGTTTTTAGTTGCATGTTACTTTCTGACCATATATATATATACTATATATATATATATATATATATATATATATATATATATATATATATATATATATATATATATATATTTTATAAATAAATATAAATATATATATATTTTTATATATATATAAATTTATATATATATAGAAGAAGAGAGAAGAAGAAGAAGGAAGATTTATCAGTTTTTTAATGTATTGCTAGTATATGATACTAACATTGAATTTAAGTCCGAACAGAACATGATTCAAAAGTTCGAAATATTTTAAATAATTTTTTAAAAAACAGAAAAAAGATCAAATCAGGAGAAAAAAATTTAACGAAAATGTGAGATAGAGGAAGAAATTATGCTTGAGGGTAATTTTTAACGCATAAAAATAATTATGGAAGAACTTTTTGTTAAAAATTTAAACAATTTCAAATTAAAAAGACAGAAATATATGGTAAATACTTCTTAAAAATAAAATAAAACTTTTATATGAATTGAATAGTGATTACATATAAGTTATCCAAATTATTATTTTTAAAAAAATATTAAAATATTTTACAATATTTTTTCTATATGCAAAGTTCACCTATATTGCAGAAAGCCTAGGGCTAAAAAATCTGAAAAGTCTAAATTGAAAATTCAAAGTGGGTGTGTGTATTCGTGGAAAATAATTAATTATTTGTTAAAATGTCAGTTAAATTTAATTTATTAAATTTGCAATATTAATTGATTATTTGTTAAAATGTCGGTTAAATTTAATTTAATAAATTTACACGACCCTAAAGAGCCTCTAAAAAAAATAATTTTGTTCATATATTGTCGTGCATTTGTTATGAAAAGCCATATATAAATATATATTGTTCGGAAACGTAAATATGAAAAAAAAAAAAAAAAAAAAAAAAAAAAAAAAATTGACTGGCTCATTTATATAAAATATTTTTCAAAAATGAAATATTTTCGGATAATTATGTAGATATTTAATTACATGTTTTATTTATACTAAATAATATCATAGGATAGATGCATAGCAGGTATATTACATGCATGGCAGACCGCTTGCTGAAGCGCTGGCTTCAAATGCGCGCTGCGCGAGAGCGGTGCCGAATGGTTGTCATATATATATATATATATATATATATATATATTATATATATATATATATATATATATATATATATATATATATATATATATATATTTTATATATATATATATATATATATATATATATATATATATATATATATATATATATCAACTAAGTTGGTGTAGGTAGAGATGGTATCAAGTAAAAGAAATATGATTGATTTTGTGTGGGTGAAGATGTTTAAGTATGTGTTGGATGTTAAATCAGTGAGGTTAGGAATGGGATTATCGGATCATTATGTTGTTTTATGTAAAATTAAGTTAGTGGGGGCTTGGATGGAGAGGAAGGTGATAAGGAAGGAAGTGGGTAGAAGAGTTAGAAGTTAAGTGAACAAGATAATAAGGATAAGTATTTAAGAGCGCTTGCAAATAAATCAGTTGAATGTGAACAAGTTGAAACTGAACAAATCTGGAAGCAAATGAAGGAAGCTGTAGTTAGTAGTGCAGAACAAGTATGTGGATGTGCTAAAGTAGGAAGTAAAAATGCTAACAGTGAGTGGTGGAATGAAGAGGTAATGCAAGCGGTTAAAAGTTAAAAAGAAGCGTGGTTGAATGTACTAAAAGCCACTGATGAAGTTTCAAAAGAAAGGATTATATACAAGGAGGAAAGAGGAATACTAAGATGCATATGTAGGAGGAAAAAGGTAAAATGAACAGTTTGGAGGAGGATGAATAGGGACTTACAAGGGAATAATAAGCTCTTCTGGAATGAAACGCGAAAGGTTAAGAATAAGAATATTGAATCTGCTTAGAATAATGAATAGAGATGGTGCTTTCGTGACTGATGAATTGGATGTGAGGGGAGTGTGGAGGGAACACTTCGAAAATCTGCATAACATTGGTAGTAATGAAGAGGTGATAATGAATATGTGTAGGTTTGATGGTGCAAGAAGGAATAGGTATTTTGGGGGTGAGGTCATTAGTAAGGAGGAGGTAATGGGAAGAGTGAGAAAGTTGAAGAATGGTAAATCTGCAGGTATAGATGAAATTACTGGTGAAATGACCAAGAACGAAGACGAGATGGTGATTGATTGGATTTGAAAGTTGTGTAACAAAGCGTTTATGGAGGGTATAGTTCCGAACGATTGGAGAAGAGCAACCTTATATAAGGGTAAGGGGGATAAGGGTAACTGTAGGAATTATAGGGGAATTAATTATTGAGTGTTGTAGGGAAGATATATGCTGAAATTTTGGTCGAAAGAGTGCGTCGAGTGACTGAAGGACTGATTGGTGAAGAACTAGGTGCGTTTGGAAGTGGTAGAGGATGTGTCTATACATTGAAACAAATGATTGAGAAAATGAGAGAGAAGAACAATAAATTGTATTTATTTTTTATGGATTTGCAACAGGCGAATGATAGGATTAATAGGGAAGCTCTTTGGCAGGTGTTAGTGATATATGGTGTTGGTGGTAAGCTTCTGAATGGAATCAAAAGAACCTATGACCTTAGTAAAGCGTGTGTAAGAATAAATGGAGTCGAAAGTGATTGATTTAATATTAATAGCGGAGTGAGGCAGGGATATTATTAGTTATTCAATTTGTATATGGATGGGGTTATGAAAGAAGTAGAGGTGGGTGGCAGGAGATGGTGTTAGAATGATGAAGAATGGAAGAGAGTGGAGGGTATACCCTACCTATTATATGCGGATGATTTGGTTTTGTGTGGCGAATCTGAAGAGAGTTTGAGAGGATTGGTATAGAGATTTGGCAGGGTGTGTAAAAAGAGGGGTCTGAAAGTAAACGTAGATAAGAGTAAGGTTATGGTTGTAAGTGAGGACAGCCCTCGGTGTAAAGTTTAGTTAGATGGGGAGCAGCTGGAACAAGTGTCTGAATTTAAATATTTAGGAAATATATTGGATGAAAAGGGAACGGATGATGCAGAGTTTAGTAGGAAAGTTGTGAATGAGAGGAAGGTGACT
>JABUQX010123886.1:0-17500 GCA_015478945.1 Trachelipus rathkii | reverse complement strand
TTTTTGTTTCCATGAGAACAAATTTGGTTAGAAAACTGTCCCCTTGAATTCAGACATCTTATTTATAGACGCTATGCCGACGATTGTTTTGCTATATTTCGGGATTCCCTTCATGCCCCTCTATTCTTAGACTATCTTAATAACCAAAACACTAACATTCTCTTTGCTGCCAAACATATACAAAATAACCCTTACCCTTTTTTGACACCCTAATTACTCTCAACAAAGGTTCCTTCTCCACCTCTTTATACAGAGAACTTTCCTCTACTACACTAATTTTTTTAAGTTTTCTCCCCTCCAAATTCAGACTGTCTTCATTACAATTCAAAATTTTCCGTGCCTTTAACTTATGCGATTCATGGTGGTCTTTCCACATTGAAATACAATACCTGTCCCATTTTATTTGTTATATCCTCTTTTCTCACTACACTATTACAAACTTAGTGAACGACTTTCTCAATAAACATTTCCGCCTAAATTTTAAGTTCCAATGGTCCCTAAACAACTTATCTATCTAAATATTCCATTCTTTAGTACTAGCACCGCAAAGCTTGACAAAACTCTCACTCATACTCCATCCAATGCTTTTCGTTTTGCTCGCTTTGTTTTCATTCCTATTAATAACTATAGTATTTCAAATTTTTTTCCGCTATAAAGATTCTCTTTCCCTACATATGAGATCCTCATTAGTATACTTGTACAAGTGTGCGGACTACGTCAGCTACGTGGGCCAAACAGGACTTCAACTTTACTTGAGTATCTCGAAACACCGGGGAATTTCTTATACAACTGGTTTACCTATCATAACCCAAGAAAATTCCTCCATACTCAATCATGCCTTTCAACAAAATCGCCCTATTACACCTAAAACATTTAGTTCCCAATGATCAATTCTACAGAATGATTTCTGAGTCTCTACATTTTTGACTTAAAACCGGAATTAAAAAAGGATTTATATTCTATTTCCCTATTCACTCATTGATTGATTTGGCATTGTATGTATGTGTGTGAGTGTGTCGGTGAATGTGCGTACATACCGTAGAAATGCTTACTACTTTATTTATATTCCAACCAAGTAATTTTTGCTTTTCGTTTCCCCACTTTAACAAATTTTGGTCACTTTTAGTTTGCATTTCCCCTTCTCTGTGATATATAACTCGATCTGATCTTAGGTATTTTTTTATCGTTTGCTTTATGTTAAATTTATATATCTGTGTTCATTCATTATATTATAGTTTTTTTTTATATTAGTTCATTTTATTCATTTTTTTCTGTCATAACATTGTATTATTTTATCTTAATTACAGTGTTGATGATGGGTAACGTTATATACTCGTAACAGTCATTATAATAAATGTAGCCCAAATTATGTTTTATCTTATTCATCCATAAATGTCGGTTCCCTAGGAACAAATTTATTGCAACCATTTTAAACAGTCGTTATAATGAAAGTGTACTACAGAACTTTAGAAAGCTTGAATGTCTCGCGAAGAAATTTGAGAAGGCGAAACTAGATTTGCAATTCCTTTCGATATGTAAGGCCTATAACTTTACTCCAAGCTTTATGAAATTCAAACTATACATATCTTCTCTTCAAAATACGTACTTATATAGAACCTGGATTTCCAAATTACTCACTAATGAAAAGTTTAAGCAAAAAATTTATACTTAAACTTGGAAATCAAATTGCCCAGTGTACCACACTAGTTCAAAATGATTTATCCTTTGTTGATTTTTATTGTGTTAAATATTTTCTCACCAAAGTTATCAAACATTTTAAATATTCCACCTTAAATTTTCATTCCTGTTAATAACTATAGTATTTCAAATTTTTTCCGCCATAAAGAATCTCTTTCCCTACATATGAGGTCCTCATTAGTATACTTGTACAAGTGTGCGAACCCCAACGTCAGCTACGTGGCCCAAACAAGCCTTCAACTTTACTTGAAGATCTCGAAACATCGGGGAGTTACTTATAAAAATGGTTTACCTATCATAACCCCAGAAAATTCCTCCATACGTTATCATGCCTTTCAACATAATCACCCTATTGCACATAAAAACTTTAATTCCCTATTCACTGCTAATGATCAACTCGACAGAAAGATTCTTGAGAGTCTCTACATTCTTGAATTAATACCGGACTTAAGTAAGGATTTGTCTTCTATCCCCCTCTTCACTCATTAATTGCTTTTGCATTGTATGTTTGTGCATTTATGTATGTGTGTGAGTGTATATGTGTGTGCGTACATACCGTAGAAATACTTCTTTATATATATATTTCTACCAAGTAATTTTTGCTTTTTCTTTTCCCACTTTAACAAATTTGTCACTTTTAGTTTGCATTTCGCCTTCTCTGTGAATGGAACCTAACTCGATCTTAGGTATTTTTTCGTGTGCTTTATGTTAAATTTTCATATCTTGTTTTCATTCATTATATTAGTTTTTTGTGTTAGTTAATTTTATTTATTTTTTGTGTTATAACATTATCTCATTTTATGGGCAACGTTATATACCCAAAACGTCCATTATAATAAATGTTACCCAAATTATATTTCATCTTCTAATTCATCTGTAAATGCCGGTTCCCTAGGAACAAATCTATTGCAACTATATATATATATATATATATATATATATATATATATATATATATATATATATATATATATATATATATATATATATATATATATATATATATATATATATATATATATATATATACACGTGTATGTGTATGTGTGTGTTTGTTGATTCGATGGTAAAACTTCGAATCGACACCCGGAATCGCCCGAAATCAGAGATAAGTGTTTACTATTCTTCACCTTTTTAAACTTATGGTGCGTAAACGTGGCGTACGCACCACACAACTCCTTTCATTAGCAGGTGATATAGAATTAAATCCCGATCCCAGACCATGTACTGGACAATGTGGTTGAGGACAAACATCAATATTATGCAACTCTTGCCAACTCCACTTTTGCATTAACTCGAATACAGAAACCCACATCCCTCACCTCCATAACTCTGTCAAAATACTTCAAATAAAATATTAATGGAATAAAAATTAAGCATAAAGAATTTCACCCTAACACCCTAATTAAATTCGATATACACATAACATTTATACAAGAGTTCAATTCCACACAAAGCACTTACCTCTCTGAATTTCCTTACTTATACAATCCAAAGACAAGACAAAACCCATCCGAACCTAGCGGTATTACACTTATACATAAAAAAAAACCCACAAATCACACACAACCCCTCAAAAAATCCAATTTTGAAAGACCACAAATCACACACAACCCCTCATAAACAACGATCAAATATCCACTTAACAATCAGTAGATATATGTCAATAAAAGATGCATACAACCTAATTAATTTTTATATACCCCATCTGCATTTCAACATTGTCCACGGGATTAAATCCCAGAGGTATCTCCTTTAACACACTATAATAACTTGATATTAGCCATGGACTTCAATGCACATCACACCGCATGGCTTAACACCCACACCCACACACACACCCACACATACACCCACACATACACCCACACCAAGATTTGACACACTTAAAAACAGTTTACATTCCATCAGTATCCTCAACAACAAAAACCAACCTTCTCGACGACCCCTGCAACATAACCAGAACTCAACATCCCCCGACATCTCCTTCCGTTCCCCCAAAATTCAAGTTATCACAACTTGGCAAACTTTGATGCCCTCTTCTCAGATCACATTCAAATCCTAATCAAATTCAACATAGACACCCTACACACACATCTTTTATTTATTTTTTTCTTTTGAAGAAAAACGAAAGCAAACTAGCAATTAAGCTTACACTGACCATATATACCTAGACCTAGAACCATTCCAAATAGCTGACTTATCCTATCTCTCAACAGAACACTACACCACTTTAATAAAATAATTCTAAAAGCATCCATAAAAATACATTCCACATGGATACCGCGAACAATTCAACCCAAACTTCTCACCCGAAATAAACACCATAATAAAACAAAGAAAATCCCTCAGACATAATAAAGAACCGAATCAATCACAAATCAAATCACAGAACTTGACAGTAATAAAGAAAAATATTAACTTAAACAAGAATAAGAATTGGCAACAATACACTCAAGGACTAAACAGTAAAACCAACGCAACAAAAAATATTACGCACAATAAAAAAAATCCATAATTCACACACTCAACTCCCTCCTACCACGAAGCAACCTGTAAACAAAACAATAAAATCATCAGCCCAAAAATCCAATGTTACTCTATTCAAAAATTGCCATAAACCCCACGACCGCTACCAATAGACAAACAATTTAACGACTTGAAAAGTTAAAACCAACTAGGAACACTACCCCCCCCCCTCCATTTCACTCCCCTAGAAGTACTAAATAAAAAAGCAAACTCCTAAAAATTCAGCCTCTTATAGACAGACCTATATCATTGCTCTGTACAATATCCAAAGTATTAGAAAAATTAATCTAAATAAAATTTTTATCTCCTTAATCAACCAACACCCATGGATTTAACAAAAATATTCATACCATATCCCAACGATCTAACACCAACATCTTATTGTTTTTAACCAAATCTCCTTTCGATCTCTGGACTCTAGTAGCAATAGACATTGCCAAGGTATTAGATACAGTCCCTCGTCAAATTTTAATAGACAAAGTACTAAGCACAGATATAACTATCAAAGATAAATAATAATAAAATAATAATAATATAATATAATAATAATAATATAATAATAATAATAAATATAATTAAAAATTAATCATTATAATAATAATATAATAATAATAATAATATAATAATATAATAAATAATATAATTTAATATATATATAATATCCCACTTGTCTCTTTAGTAAATTTCCTATCCTGTTGTACAGTTATAGTCATACATAAGTCACTCTCGCATATACAAATTATATGACGGAGCCCCCAGGGGGTTATCCTTTCACCAATACCCTTTAACCTTTCTGCACATGATTTACCACATCACATTCCTTCTATTAAAATTAATAGCTATGCGATGATCTAACATTCGGCTAAATCTTCTATAATGCACGCAAGTAGGGAACTACAACATATTATACCAACTAAACAATGGCTAACAACAAAAAAATGGCTCCATCAATTAAAATCCTCTATTGCATACTTATCGAGGAGAGAAGAGTGAATCAAACATTCAACCAGCAGTTTTTCTATTAAACAATAGACTCCCTCTCAACAAACGACCAACCCTCCTTGGTTTGACTTTTGAAACAATGTGACATTCACCCCCTCATATCAAAATAATTACTTGTAGAGTCACACATAATTATGCGCTGAAAGCATTAATTACGAACTTTTGCCAATAGGAGACCTTATAAACAGACAGACATACCTCATCATTTTAAACTAGCATCGCCAGCTTGAGGTCTAATATCACAATTTCAATTTCAGAAATTAAAGCGTACATAAAACATCAGAATAATAAAGAACTGCCTTCCACCATCCCATAAATGCTTTTTAACATGATAGGTGTCACTTTTATAGTAATATCTCTCTCTCTCTCTCTCTCTCTCTCTCTCTCTCTCTCTCTCTCTCTCTTCTCTCTCTCTTCTCTTCTCTCTGCTCTCTCTATCTCTATCTCTCTCTTTCTCTCTCTCTCTCTCTCTCTCTCTCTCTACAGATCACCCCCTTGCATCAAACATTATAATAAAACCCTTACACTTATAGAAGGGATAAAATCACACCAGCACTATACTGTTCTAAACTTCTAGTATATATATTACGCTTCCCAACACCACCACAAGATACACTATTATTAACATTCACGCTACCCACTAACCCAGATGATTTCGCGCATATCAAATAAACCATATTACAAGACTCTCCCAGAATTCCCATGCAGAACAAACTTTGGAGGCACAGAGTAATGCTGTCCGTCTCCGGCTCGGACTCATCTTCCCTTCAAGATGCGATCTAAAATTCTATACACTCCACTACTATCAAAGATTCAAAGATGATCCTCACAGACAAACGACGATGCAAAATGCATGCTTACTAGACTGCACTAACTTAACGAACATGACGCAACTGATACCTGATTAACAGATTTAATGGGCAGACTACATGGTGGCGAATATCTCGAGATCACCCCCTTTCTTGTTGTAGGCGGGATGCGAGGGGCAATATATATTATTATATATATTTATATATATATATTATTGATATACTATATCATAAATTTTATAAGTATAAATATATTTATATATAATATTATATATATATATATATATATATATATATATATGAGAGAGAGAGAAGGAGAGAGAGAGGGAGGAGAGAGAGAGGAGCGAGAGAGAGAAGAAGGAGGAAGAGGAGAGAGAGAGAGAGGAGAGGAGAGAGAGAAATAACAGTTTATTAACAACACAAAATAGAGAAATTTAATTTTATAACTTAAATAGGAGTAGATGAAAGATACTATTGAATAGATTTAATGGAAATTGATAAATGATGATTTAATTTTAATGTAGACTCTTAATTAATTAGGATATTCGAAATTTGGAAACTTTTTTCATTTTTAATATAATTAATGATGACAAAAGTAAAGTATGAAATTATGTTAGGTATTTAAATTATTTATTGTTTTTTTATATATAGTTTAATTTATATATATCTATATATCGTATATATTATATAATATATATATTTATATATATAATATATATTATATTTAAAAAAATTATATATTTTCTTAGGTATATAAGATTATTTTATATATATATATATATATGGCCAGCTTTAGAAATAATTAATGTAACTAATACTACACGTGCTACATTAAAACAAATGACATTTTTGTCAGCGGACAATTTTATAGAAGAATTTCTTTTTTCTTTTTTTTTTGGGATGAGGCTTTTTAGGGGCTGGAGCCGTTGGAGACAAAGGGGGACAGAAAATCGTCGTCCACCAGTAAAGACGACAGACCCCGGCACTTCATCTTTTTGCGTTTCACCTACGGTATTATTTAGGGAAAAAATAAATATCAAAAAAATTTACAAATTTTCGACCTGAATCGCGCAAACGAGACAATGTTAAAAACACTTATTTGAAAGAACTATGGGTCAATAAACATCAGCAGGACGAAGTAACAAACAGCTATCAGTATGTTTTCCAACTGAGGGAAAAACTAGAAGAAACGAAAAAAAGATAGCCACAACCGAATTAGAGAAGGCGCAGAATAGGTATAAACACTATTACGATAGAAGTACAAAGAATAGAAGATTAGAAATAGGAAATGCTGTCCTAATATTGTTGCCAACAGAGCGAAATAAATTATTAATGCAGTGGAGGGGAATATACGATGTAGTTGGAACAATAGGGGAGAATAATTACAAGGTAAAGATCGAAGAAAAAATCAAGACTTACCATGCGAATCTGCTAAAATTGTATAACAAGAGGAGTGACGAGACAGAGGACGACGTACAGATTGCGTGTGTTGGGGTTGTAGATTTTGAAGAATGTGAGAAAGAAGAGATTGATTTAGGAGAAGACGTGATCGTTTTAGGAAATTGTACGCCCAAAGAAAGTATCGGAGACATTGTATTAGGAAAAGGGTTAGAGGCGGATAAGAGGATTGAAATGAAGAAGTTATTGGAAGAATTTGAACATGTGTTCACTGATTTACCAGGCAACGTTGACATAGTGCAGCACGAGATAAATTTGACATCAGAAATACCGGTGAAGAGTAAAGCGTATCCCATACCCTATGCGATGACATGTTGAGAATGAATGTAATTAGGGAATTCGATTCACCTTACGCGTCACCAATCGTTATGGTGAAGAAGAAAGATGGGACGAATAGGGTGTGTGCAGACTATAGGAAATTGAATCAAATTACTGTCTTCGATCCTGAACCTATGACGATGACTGAGGGGATATTCGCTAGATTTGCGAAGGATAGATATTTCTCGAAAATCGATCTGAGCAATGGTTACTGGCAGATTCCGTAAGAGACCGAGACATTTAAAAGACTGCCTTCTTAACTCCCGACGGTCATTATGATATCGTGAAAATGCCGTTCGGATTGGTAAATGCTGGTGCAACATTAGCTCAAGCAGTAAGAAGAATATTGAGAGGAATGAAAAATGAAAGGTGTTTAACAAATTGAAACAAATGCTGATTAGTAAATGTGATTTACTAAGTCTTGATACTAAGACTTCCAGATTTAAGACGGATTTTTATCAACTTTTGAATATTTTATTTAACAATATTATATTGATTTCTTTGGAGTGGGCAATAACTTAAACGTAAATATATTTTATTTCAACATTACTATATTAATTCAAAATAAATATAGAATAAATCAAAATAAATTATTAATAAAACATAATACATAAAATAAATTAAATATATATATATATATATATATATATATATATATATATATATATATATTATATTATATTATTATATAATATATATATATATTATATATATATATATTAATTATATATATATATATATTATATATATATAATATATAAACAGCATGATACATGCACAGGATCATCAACGAAAAACTAAAATATGACGTCATCATACTGATGACGTCATACCATAGCTCTCAAGGTGTGTGGTGTGTTGTGTCGCGCGTATCAAACACATATAAGAAAAAAAAAACAGAACAAAAAGGGGAGAGGTTAGTGAGTAAGGAATACTGAGGCTGATTGGTACATGACTTGGTTTTTTGACGTTTATATTTATATTATATATTATACATCTATGATATGTTCTGTCCTGCTATCTCACATATCTAATATCTTTTTATATATAATATATAGTATATATATTTATATATATGGTCTAATTCTTGAATCCTGGAAAGGTCGAGGGGTATGGGAACAATCATTTTACTTTTAGTTTAAGATAGAAAGAATAATGATCAAGCAAGTCTAATCATCAATAAGATTGATTTGAACTTGTTATTTATGTTTTGAAGCATTATAAGTCATAGAAAAATGGGTTATATATATATATTATATATATATATATATATATATATATATATTATATATATATATATATTATAATATATATATATATATATATATAACCTATACTTACCTCAACATATATAATAATTGTCTGTGTGATAGATCGAGAGATAGATAGATCGTCTGATAGGTGTAGATGTGTGGGTGTGTGTGTGGATATAATTGATAGAAATTATATATATATATAATATGATAGACGAACAGAAAATTTGAAACTTTAATACGAGCATAAGATCAATAACCTCTAATTTCAAGAAGTTAAATTTACTTTCTATTTTTCTGTCTGGAGCTAAGATTATTGAATTTTCTGAGAGAGAGATAGCTATATATATATTCAATCTCATGGAAAGGATAATTTTTAGGAAATTTTATCTAAGAACACATATATCTGCCTTTTCATATTCTAAAATTGTGTTAATGTAATTGATGACATTTTTACATCAGATCGTGTAAAAGTAAAGTGGTATCGAATAGGTTACATGTCTTATAATTAGCACAGAGGACTATTTGATTTATATATATATATATTAATAATATATACTATATATCATATATATATATATATCATATATATTAATTAACTACCTATATATATATATATCTCATATAATATATAATACTAATTTGCATGTTAGTTTGGATTGGTTGGCGGTGGGACACACGCGCAACCAAAACGCGGAAATAACGTCATAATGGTGAAGAGAGGTATTGGGACGGCGCGGCCTCGGGGCCGCATGCGGCATCATGAGTTTTGTGCGGCTCATAAAAGATAGCTCTTGCAATGCAAATTAATATTTAATTATATAATTAGACATTTAAAATTAATAGAGTTTAGTATATATATATTAGAGTACTATTATCGTATATAATTATTTATTATACAGCGGAGTTAGGAGAGGAGATATATATAGAATTCTGATAAAGAAACTTCATGTTTTACCATGTTATACGATGTACTTTTGGCAGGAATAGAGAATTGAACTTTATTCATCTAGTCACATTTTTCCAAAGTGATACTTACAATAAATATCTTTATATATATATATATATATATCTTATATTATACTTATATATATATACCTATATATATCTATATAATTCCATATACATATATATAATATATATATAATATATAATATAATAATAATATATAATAACATATTGGCTAATTTTAGCATGTAGCTAAAAGTTGTTCAAATAATTATAATAATCCTAATATATAACAATAATAATTAATTAATAATCTATAATAATAATATATAATAATACTAATATATAAATAATAAACAATATATATACATAATAATAATATAATAATATCATATTATATATAATATAATAATCATAAATAAATAAACATAAAAAATACTAATAAGAATAAGATAGAATTCGAAAAAACTTAGGTGTATCATTACTAAGTATTATATCTATGATAATATATATAGATATAGGATCGATATCCATGGGTACGAATGCGACCGCATTTCATAAGCGTGGACAGATATAGAGATTAGATATCAAGAGATATATATTAGAGATGGGCAGAAATAACTTAAACGTAAATATATTATTATTATTTATACTTTTTGCACTAATATTAAAATTCAAATAAAAATGGCATAATCAAATAAATTATTTACGGGCAATAAAAATAATACATATATATATATACTCCTCTATATAAATATATATATTAATATATACAAATATATACTAATTTGTTTCTATTTCTATATATAGTTATATACTATACATACTAAAATAATATATATATATATATTTAATATATTATATATATATATTAATAATATACTATTTTATATCTATAAACAATTTCTATTATCAATATATAAAGAGATACATGCGAAGCATCATAAACGACGAAACTAAAATAATGAAGATAATATATGATGCGTACGCTTTGCCGTTCTCAAGAGTGTGTGTGTGTCCGCAAAGCGTCATCAAAAAATCATACGACTAAAAAACAAAAAAAAAAAAAAAAAAAAAAGGATGACTGCGTATGTAAGCTATTACATACGATATAGGTAACATAGAATATTAGGATATATTATATACTTTTAATATTTTATATATATATCACAATATATCACTATTATATATATATATATATATATTCTTATATAATATATATTAATATATCATACTTAAATTCATACTATTATATGGTCAGCGTTTAGATATATCCGTCATATTGTTCTTATATATATAGATATACGGATACATATAGAGATAGAGATAGATAGATACAATTTTAGTCAGGAAAATGAAAAAAAAAAAAAAAATATATATATATCTAAACTACAAAGTGTTCCGATGGGCAATTAGTGGAGATATAGTAAATTTATAGAGATGTATAATAAAAATAAATTATTGTTAATAAATTATAGTAATAAAGATTAAAAGGCCTATTTAGAAGACGTTTTATTGGTTCTGGTTAAAAATAAATAGTTTATCGGTTAAATAATAAGACTTTTCTATAAATTTTGCTTCTTTACTCACTATATCATACAAGAATACAGGGTACGCACCGTGCAGGAGTGGGGTCTACTGGCCTTCCGGTCGACTACGGGGTAGGACTAATTCCCCCTCCGAGGGAGGGTCTCCGGACGTCTTTGGTATTTGGGTGTCGCGGGGGGTTCCTGCGCCCTCCTACGGGGTATGGAATAAGGTCCCTGTGTTCCCGCGGCTGCGCCTAGTGTGCGTATAAGCATTTTATATTGAATTTTACCAGGATTCCAAAAATGTATTTTTCGCTGTAGCTATTGTAGTTTTTGAGATATATATTATATATTTTTTTTTTTTTTTTTTTTTTTTTTTTTGTTTTTTTTTACATTTTCGTCTAAAATTGGACCAGCTTCCACCAATGGTACAATAGTATTCATTAATATTTTTAAAGATACATATGACGGCTAACTAACTGGGCCTATATATATATATAATATATTATATTATATATATATTATATTATATATATATATATTATATATTATATTATATATATATATATAATATATATATATATATATATATATTATAATTATATATATATTAATAGTATTATTATTATATATATACCGGCCGATTCTCCATATTCCTTCCGATGTGGAACAGCCAGGGTGGCTGCTTCCTGGAAGGGTGTGGCCCCAATTGAGGTGGGCAGAGGCAGAAGTAAGTATAATAATTATATATTATATATATATTATATATTATATATATATTATATATATCTATATACTTTATATATATATTTTATATGTATATCTATTATATATAATATTATATGAATATATATGCCGTCAATCTTGGAAAAAGTAGATGGGGTATGAACAAATTTTAAATTTTCAGTAGCTATTATCGAATTATTGCATAGCACGGATATGATCATTCAGCTAATTAATGCCTACTATGATAAGAATTATAAACTAATAAAATCTTACTAATATATACTGTATATATTTAATATATATCTATATATATATATATTTAGTATATTATTTATATATATATTATATATATATATAATATATATATATATATATATATATATATATATATATATATATATATATATATATATATATATATATATTAGTATAATATATATATATATAATATTTATATATTAATTCTTATACTAATATGTTTAATAAACTTGTTTGAACATTATTTACGAGCAAGAATATTTGTTTCTAAGCGACTTGTTCTTATCGATTTTATTCTTTTTCGATAAAATTTTATTTTCTTTCTTTGAGTTTTTTTTTTTCTTTGGCTTCAAAAACTTTTAACTCATGACCTAAGGAAGTTAAGTATCAAATTTAATTTTGTATTTTCAGGTTAAAATATTTATTCAATAAACATCCATTATCATTTGAAACTAAAGTCCAAATCATTCCCCCCCCCTCTTTTCCCCTTTTTTTCCTATAAGAAAGCTCTGGTTCAATCTTAAAATTTATTCTGAATCCTGATGTACTACGACAAGTTTTTTTTTCCATTTTCTCATTGTGATCTGGTAAGTTTTGAATTTGTTTTGGTTTTTATAAATTTATTTTTTTCCACACTACAAGAAAATTTTTTAAACTCGGTCGTAATAATTATTTTTGATTTTTAAATTAGTCAAATACTTATGAATTTTCTTGGATTTTCCTTTTTTTTTTTTTTCATTTTTTATTCTGAATTTCAAAGCTTTATTTCCTTTATTTAATTTTTATGAAACAACGAGATTTGATTTATATTTTTCTTCTTGTGTTACCCCCAGCAGTTTTTTTCATAAACTCCCTCCCGAACTCCAAAGAAAATATAAATTATTTTTCGCTTCAGATTCGCGTTCGATTTTTTTTATATTTTCTTTCACTTGTGATCCTTACCTAGTTCCATCTTTCAAGGTAAAGTTTTTGGTGAAATATTTCCTGGCCTTTTTAGAACCACATTAATAATAATAATAATAATAATAATAATAATAATGCACGCGATCCTGAACCCTTGCTTATATATTCGATTTAGTTTTTTGTTTCTAATTTTATAAAATTTTTACACCCTTTTAAAACACCCCTTTGTGCCTCCCGATTTTTTTTCCCATTTTTATTTAAGCTCCTCACCCTCGTTTTTTTTTTAACAAACTAGTCGCTGTTGGAATCAATTCTTAATTACACTATAAAATAATCTACACTACACTTCAACCACCAGAACATTCTCAACTTACAATTTATTTTTGAAAAAATAAAAATAATTTAAAGTTTCTTGGCTCCAATTTTTTTTTATTTTTGTTGTTACTAAACTCATTTTTAATTTTTCATTGGCCAAGAAAGAATTTTTACTATCTTTCATATTTTTTTATATATAAATATAAGATGTTAATTTCTCTAATTTTCAATGAAAGCATTCATATTACTATGATAATTACTTATCATAAAGACCTATTTTTAATTATATATATTTTAGATGTTAAATATTTTTCAACTTAACAGTGTCATATATTTAATAATTTTGTTACAATGCCACAGATAGTATATATAATATATGATGAACACTTTGAAATTATTTATTTTTTTTATAATTTTTTTTAGGCACTCTATACTGTGGTTTAGAGTGAAAATACTATTGAATTTTTGTTTGAAATTATTTAAATTGTACATAAAGTGAAGCAGAAGATAGCAATATTACTACCAAGGCTTTCTACCTAAATATATCGCCACAGAAAGATATTTTTGGGAGAGAAAGTGGCGACATTGCAGGATATATAGCTTTTGAGCTTCAGACTTACGGTACATCAAATTTTAATATATATATATATATATATTTTTATGGTCAGAAATTATTTTGAGATTATTTATTCATTCCAACTTGCAGTCATTCTCACTTAAAATTCAATTTAATTTCAAGCTTCTGCAAAGGCATATATTAACTTGGGGGAGTTATTCATATATGATATATAATATCTTTCCCACTAATCAATATGGCAGGTGCATGATGTAAACCCAGCCTATAGAATTGACCATAACACAGGTAGCAGCCCCGAGTTGCTTTCTTCGAGGAGCCGTAAAATAGATGAGAATGGGTAGGATCCTAGTTTCTTCATTGGGAGCCAAATGTCCGTGAGAACTATTGCCTGAATTTTGATCTCTGGAGCAATAAAATTGGCTCAGGCGCAAAATCAGATCTCTAATAACCCGAAATCGGAGATTCGCAGGTTTTTGAATGCTATCAGAAGCTTTTTAGGGTGAACTTTAGATGACTTTTTAAACCCGGTTGATAGGCTTGCATTTCCAGACAGGCTCTTTCCCCTATGATGCATGCACCGTCACTCACGCACTCTCCTCTCGCTGCGCTCTGCACTCGCTCCTCGCGCGCGCGTCCTCTCTCTCTCCGAGCCTTTATCTCAGATTCTTCATCTCCACTCGCCACCCAACGTGACGCTCCTACACAGCTGATGCACAACATTATTACCGCTAAACCAGCTTTCTGCCCATTCTATTCACATCCTCTCCCGAAAACCAGCAGATTTATCCGAAGAGATTTCAGAAATTCCACCTACCTCGATTTAGATCTCCACAACCAAATAACATCAATCGCTTGCCACGCAAGTCGAAGCGCCGTCTGCAATGACCTAAACTCCGCAATGGACTGCTCAGCATATCACTCCTCACACACGCCGCGCGCTCTCGCTCACCACCCCTAAAATTCTTGGCAGCAGGCAAGATAATTCACCTCCCCGCGCTCTCTCTCACTCACCGAAACCCTTTTAATAATCGTTCAAAAACGCGCAGGCTCTCTTTTCAAAACTCGGTAAATTGCTCACCCCCAGAGGCCTGCCGTGTGATTTAACTGCGAGAGAGGGAGGTCACTCGACCATATTGCCCTTTCAAACATACTGCCGAATGTTCTTCCAATCACCTAGGGGTTCACGCTCAATGTAAAGATTCTCAGATTGGATCTATGATCAAACCGTTGAAGCATGTCATACCGCAATAAAGGCAAGACATTATCAAATAAGATGGAAAGTCCGGAATTTTTAGACTTCTTAACATAGGCAGTTAAACCTCACAGAAGCTGCAAATTTGAAAGAACGCAACGACTCGCACAAATTTGGAGACGAAATCACTTCTACTACATCAATGGTAGAGCTACAAACATTACGAATCCATCTCCTGATGACAATGATGATGATGATGAAGAAAATTATTATTATGACAACGATACCGATGGTCATTAGATGCTCAGCAGGAGGATTTTTAAAATTTAGGAGGGTAGAACACCAAGCAAATTCTCCCCTCCGGTATCTCTATATAAAACTACACATTGTTAATAATAGTTTTAAATTTTCTCTCTAATGTTAACACACGTTTCACTAAAAAAAGAAAGAAAAAAAAACAGTAATTCCAACACGAGCGTAGTATTCTCTGGTTTTTATTTTGCCAAGCCACTGAAAGTACTTCTATTTTTAATAATATAATAGTTTTAACTTTTTATACTTCGTTTTTAAAATTGCCTTTTAACTGTTAAATGATAGCATTTCTAGCGCTGACTTAAAAATTTTAGGATTAGGTTTTCATGACTCTGCGGTGTCCTGAAAATGGTGTAACTTTTTTAGGTCAGAACAAGAAAAGCAGTAAGACATGTAAAGTGTATTAACCAAGGAAGTCATATTGCGCGATTCCAATTGGGAGCGTGCAACATGAATCTTTCATTACAACTCTTTTAATCTTCCAGATTTTTATTAAAAATTTGCAGATACATGATGATTCTGAACAGGATTCGCGAAGCACAGCTATTGCCGAAGTAGGCCGCGAATGGGGATGTAATGGTTTAAATTTTAATTTGGAAGTCAGAGAAGTAACATTTGGGATAAAATTTTGACGATCAAGTGGATATTCAGGAAGTTGAGAATATTTGTTAATCCAACTTGTCTGCATTGAAGAATGGGAAGGGTACCTGAAGGTGTATTTGTCTGAAACAAAGGTGCATCCTTGTGGGAGAAAGATGTTACTAGTAATTAATCTGGGTTGACTTTTGGGACAGGAGATTGAAGCTATGACCTTGGAAGAGAAAGTGAGTAGGGTTTGATGACCGACCTTAAGATTGAAAGGGGCTTCAGAGAGATAGGAAATGTAGTTACAATGAGTGGTTTGATTTGTTCTTAATATTGCGGATATGATACAGTTATGGTAATCAAGTGATTGCGTGGGGTTAGATGGGAAGCAAATGAAATTTGAATCATAATGTTTACAAGTGTCTTCTGTCAAACTTTTACTGTATGTATATTTGAGGGTCTGATGATTTAGAAAATAGTAGGGATATTCGTTATTTAACATCAGTCTTGGGTATGTGGCATTTAGTGGCGTGGGGAAAGGAATTACTTTATAAAATAGTAGATAGAAGGTAAGCATCGTCTTCGTGTATAAATGACCAAGATAGAGATAGGAACTTGTAAAATGATTCGTGAGTAAGAGGTATTATTGGTTGGTGTCGTAAAATTTGGCTACTATTTCTGATAAGCTCGTGTAAGATATCATAAGAATATACATTTAAGGGGGTGTTCTGGTACTTTGCTGTAGTCCATATATTTTGTATGGTTACAATGAGAGTGTGAATGTTGTTCGATATTGTTTTTTCTAAGTTTAAGTATGTGTTTAGCTTCGATATTTCCTGCTGTAACTCTATAGAAGGTATAGATGAATTTATGTATTGGGTTAACACTTTCAAATTGTCTTTTATATCTATTAATGTATTAGTATTCTGATGAACTTGCTCTTTAAGTTTATAAATGTGGGCTCTCGTATCTTGTAATAAGTTTATTTTGGTATTAAGTTTATTAATATCGTTCATGGTTGCTGTCCCGAATAAATATTGCAATGCCGTTCCGCCTACATTTATTAGGCCTCTAATTACTCTTTTGGG
>JABUQX010123885.1:0-26768 GCA_015478945.1 Trachelipus rathkii | reverse complement strand
CCTGCACTCCATGCTACCCGCTCACCGCTCATGCTAACACAACATAATATTCCATGTACCCCAACGATAAAGAACACTATGCTTCTACCAATAAGACCTGTGAGATTGTAATCTTCAACTAACATCTGACTTGAAAATATGTGTTATTGAGAACTTCACATCTTTTGGTCTTGCTAAGAACCCCTTGATGATTGGTTTACATTGAACAATGAAAATAAAAATAAACTTGTAGCGTAATCACTAATGCAATTGTTATCGTTTCTATATTATTGTTCAGCACTGTCAGTATTTACTGTCAGTTCAGTTTTCTGTCATCTGTTTCTCGAGACATGGTATTTAATATATTGACCTTATTTACTTATTTTACGTTACTTAAAGTTTTTAAACTAATACGGATATCATAAATCAACTTATTCAATAATTGTAATATGTAACTAGCTCTTATATCAAAAATAATCATATAAGAGCATTATATACAGAAAAACAGTCAAAACGGTTCATAAGAAATATAAAAAAAAAAACCTGATGAGGTACGCCTACTGGTCAAAAGCATCGCTGACCTGGCTAAACTCTGTGCCAAACTCTCAAAGCCTCTCCAACCCTGAACCATTACCCAAATTCAAGGAGGAGAAGTTTCAATCGCTCGAGATCTGACAACGTCGCGGTAGGAACGAGCACCGAAGGACTTTGTTTTTTCCATAAGAGGTCCCTTAAAATGTACAAAATGCTCTTTTATATGTAGCCATGAAACTGAATTGAAAGATCATTTATTAACTCACTTCACAAATTCTATACCTGTCGCTACTGAAGAAAGAAATTCTGTAGATAATAGTGGTTTTCATATCATTGAAGAAAATACGCTTATGAATGAATGTCAAGGACCTCGCAGACTTGAGGCTGAAATTCCAGAGCCTCAGAGACTTGAAACTGAAAGTGAAAAACACCAGAGACATGAAACTGTATCTCAAGAACCCCAGAGACTTGAAACTGTAAGTCAAGAACCCCAGAGACTTGAAACCGTAAGTCAAGAACCCCACGTACTTGAAACTATAAGTCAAGAACTCCATAGACTTGTAACTGTAAGTCAAGAACCCCAGAGACTTGTAACTGTAAGTCAAGAACCCCAGAGACTTGAAACTGCAGTTCAAGAACCCCAGAAATATCCAGACGATTGTATATACAGTTGTAATCAATGTGATTTTAGAGCCAATAAGAAAACTGCGTTACGAAAACACGCAATAGTTCATTCAACTGTTCTGTATCAATGTCCAGAATGTAATTTTAAAACTAAATATAGAAGTAACCTGAAACCTCACTTACAAACACACATGATTGAGAAGTTATTTAAGTGTTCAGTATGTTCCTACGAAACTAATTATAAAAAGAACATGAGTAAACATCTCCAAAGTCATGTAAACACTGTCACTACTGAACAAAATCAGATCTGTGAAGCCCAGTCTGTAACATTAGTATCTGATAATGAGTTTATAACCACACAACTACAAGTTAATACTGTAGATACGGTAGATTCTGCCATGCATAATAGTCAAGAGTGTTCTGTACCTTCTTCAGATATTGTTTTGTGGCCATTGTAGTAATGGTTAGATATTGCTTTTAGGCAGTCTTTAGTCACGTGTTTATTATAATACCAGGACCTAGTTCTTGGTGCCTTAATGAATATTATATATGTTGTACATAGACTATATAAAATTTTTATACATAAGTTATAGTAGAGTGCATCTTAAATTATTTTAGGGTATGAAATAGTGTTGTAAATGGTTGGACAAATATTGTAATTTTCTACAATGCGACAGTTAATATGTTAATTGAGTTGACTAAAATTTAATAGTTGTCCTAATCCTTATAGGATATCTCTTCTTTTTAGGTAAGCAGCTATTCTTCAGCTTTAAATCGGTCCTATAATATAACTTATTATTTTGTTGTCCAGATTTTGGAAAGGTTTTGAGCTGAAAAGATGGGTTGTATAGTTTAGGTTAGATTTATATATTTATTATATGCTTAAAATACTCAAAGTAAACTACGTGGGAGAACTTTATATTAATGCTTCAGATTAAATTCTATAAAATAATTTTTTTTTTATGGTTGATTCATATTTGAGTCACTTTATATTTCTATCATTCTAGTCTTCATCCATAACGAACACTTGTGGTAAAATCTGGTCCCGAACCCCATCCCCAGTCCCATTTTAATTGCAGTGGCGATAATGTCACCCCCAGATAATTTACTTTTTTAGATTGTTGTTTATTTTCTTATTATATTAATTCATCCAGCAGTTCTCCTATAATTTTTATTATACTTAAACATGTGCAAGCTTTTAACGTGGTTAGAAAATGAATTGTTTACACTTGTTTTTTTTAAGAGGTTTAAACTTTAAATGTGTTTTTTACATGTTTACACATGTGTTTGACGTTACACGTCACAACCTAAATTACTATTATATTTATTATTGGGCTAAATACTTAGCTAATTGTAATATAATGAATTAGTCTTTTAAAATTCGTAGTATAATTAGGCAATTGCAATTGATCGTAATTATTGGCTAGACAAAAATGAAATATTAACTACTAAATATTTATTAATAGTCGATTTTTGATTTATATATTATTACCATATATTACTAAATATATATAGTATATATATATAATTATATATATATATTATATATTATATATATATATTATTTATATATATAATATATATAAATATATAATATTTATATTTATTTATTTATTTATTATTTTAATTTAAATTGTTATTTTTTAATTGGACTTATTAAATACAAATTAGGTACAATTAGATTGCGTTAATCGTTAACATGATTTAACACGTTTTTTAACATGATTTGAAACAGTTTTAACGATTTCTAACGGAATATCTTTTTAATTATTTTATTATAATATGTTTGTTTGTAGTTTTTTTTTTTAATTCCCAAATGTATTTTTGAAATTATTTACTTATTTAAATAATAATCGAAATTATTAATTAAAGACATTTATTTAATTGATATTAATAATAATAAAAATAATATAATCACATAAAATAATATAATCATAATAATAATAATAATGACATTAATAATAATGAATAATAATTGAATGTAAATTTCAAAATTTTACTTAAAATGTTATTTAGTATATGATATGATAATAAAAATGTTAAAGAACCATTTGTTAAAATGTAACTTATTAAATCGGTTTGATGGACTGGAGGAGGGAAAAATTTAGGAGGCCATTTCAGAGTGGGATGGGGGGAACTTAAGTAATTCCTAAAAAAAGTTTTACCCTATTTATCTTAAATAATATAATTTTATCCTTTTCTATTTTTGGTTCATCTTTCATTTCCTGCATAATTTCATTTTTCTTTTCCTCTCAAACAGTAGTATGATCTCACTATGTAGGAAATATTCTGGAGGGCCCTGGGATAACTCAGAAATTAAGAATGGGAGGATCATCAAAGTTACAGTGTTAAATCTTTCAATCAGTTCAACAAAATTAATTGGGGCTGTTTTGTAATTAGCGCTTTAGGCTACAGAGATGAAGGAATCTAAGGAATGGTAGTCAGCTGACCCAAGTACACTTATTGATTACATCGACTTTGCATAATATTTCATATAAATTGGCAATAATAATAACAATATTTTTTAAATAAATAAATTTAATTCTTAAGTTTTTTTATATAACATTGTATTTGCTTGTAAATTTCTTTTCTTATTTGTCACATTAAAGTTGAATTTTTAATGTACAAATACATGAGAGAGAGAGAAGACGAGATGGGAGAGAAGAGAGTAAAGTAAGAGAGAAATGAGAGAGAGAGAGAGATGAGAGACGAGATAGGAGAGAGAGAGAGAGAGAGAGAGCAGAGATGAGAGATGAAGAGAAGACAGACAGACAGAGAGAACAGAGAGAGAGCATCCTTAAGCACCCCACTCATTGTATTTGAATCCTGAGCAATTCCTAAGTACCATTTTTATAAATATGACATTTATTATTCATTTGTGTGTGTATTCAATTTCGAGAGAAAAGAAATATTTGATGTAAAAGTATTTTTAATCGATATGTAAAATCATGTTTCATCTTAAAACTAATGATTATAATATAGTTTTTAATATTTTCTTCGAATGTTTTCAAATGATGTCAAGAAAGTGGTATTGCAAATAATTCGTTTCTTTAATTTATATTTGTTTTTCATATCTAGTTGCCGATCGATATTGGAAGCTTAAATGAATAACCTCTGATATATTGGTTTTACCAATCGACATTAGTCAGGATAGTCATCTGACTTTAATTTAAACTTACCTAACCTGTTATTTAAAGCTTTTTTTTGCCACTGAACTGAATGCCTTCTCTGCATTTTCAGCATTTTTATTTCATATGCAGGTTAGGCTTAATTAATATTGCAATGTATTTTTTTTAAATTAATATATTTTATTAACTTTAAAATTTATTATAACTAGGTCTTGCATTTTTTTAAATTAATTTATTTCCTAATTTTAAAGTTTTTATATTAGTTTATTAAGTTTAATATTTTATATAAATTGTTCATTAAAAATGTAAAAAAAATTTCTGGTATGTTTTAGATTTACATTGCTTATTGTGTGGTTAATAATGGGAAGTAAAATTTGTCCATTGGCCAGGATGTAGATTCTTAAGAATAGGGAATATAACAGTTTTATATTGTAGCTTTAAATATAAAAAGTAATTTTTTTAAGAGTATATTTTTTATTTTCAATGCCCGATTGATTACTCTTAAAATATATATATATATATATATATATATATATATATATATATATAATATATATATTATATATATATATATATATATAATATACTATATAGTATATATCATATTATATAATAATATATATATATATAATTGTATATATCATATATATATATACTATATATACATATATATATATATATGGTATTTTATTATATATATTATATATATACTATATTCTTCTTTCTTTCTTTCTTCCTTCACCTACTTATTTTCCCAAGATTGGGAGTAAGGAGCGACACACATTGAACCTGGTCTTCCCTTTTCACGCGTTTTTTAAAAATTGTCCATATCCTCTCCTTTGATTACTGATTCATTTGCAACGCATTCTGATGTGCTATGTCAAATAGATCTTACAAAGAATTAGAAAAACTCTTGTCGTTTCTTTAACGATTAATATCGCTTAGATTTTCCATGACAGTACCAACTGCCATACATTATATACAGCTTTGATGTCCGAATACAAGGGTATTTTTTATTTTTAAAAAAACCCATCCAAAAGACTCTACCCAAATTTACGGACACTTGCTCCCTTCCAAATTATGGTAGATTCCTTAACAATATATACATTCATATCATTAAAATTAAATTTTGCCAATGTGGCATGTTGTAAACATAACACATGTAAACAGTGTTGTAAAATTAACACATTAAACAGTTCTTTCGATTGGTAATTGTCCCATGTTATATTTGATGTGAGTTGCATTTTGATGAAGGTAGTCTTTGTGTAATAGCCTTGCATATTATTTAAAAACGCTAAAATAATTATCTTGCGCTTATATCTAAAAGTCACAACTTTAACACTGACAGGAGTAAAATTCAAACAGGCACTTATTAGCACCGACGTCCTTTTGTTGCCCTAAAAATTTTAAAGGACGAGCGCTTATTGTAACAACCTTAAGGTTTCTTCAAACTTGATATTGAGAACTGTTTCACATACAAAGAACAAAAAATTCCTTTCCTAATGCACTAATCAATAATCTGAATTTTTTTTATCTATTATAATAAGTGGCACCCTCTACTATGTACCTCATGCACTCGAGATACTTGAAAGTTTCATGCAAATTTCCTCAGTAAACCATCAGTTGTTCTTATACGTTTCAGTTATTGTCCTGTCTGTCTGTAACCATGTTTTGTATTGAACTTCTATTCAATTAATATTTGGATTAAAATCCTTCACCTAAATTATTTTTCTAAATCCTCGACAAAATGATTGCATTTTGGAAGGATTACATGTAATCACGTTCTTATGTTGCTGCTTGCAAGTTATATGGCTGACAACATACTATTATTCTCTACTGTGTCGTGTGAAATCCTTTCTCCCCCTTGTTTAGTGCAGACAGACTATATTTCCTATAGAACATTATTAACTGTCATCATGATAAGTTCTCTGTGCAGACACAACACACTCGTGCTGTGATCCCCTAGATACCTACCTGCCAGACTAACATTCCTTTCGGGCCCTTCAGTTCAGAAAAATTTTGGACTAAATCTCGCTAATCTTATTCAAGAGTTATTATTTAGTCTAACAATTAAATTGATATAGATCATTTAACAAGTCTAAAAGTAGCATGTGCTTACTTGCTCACACTCTGAATTCTCCACAGACCCATCATCTCTTTCATCAACAGATTGATTAATACTCTTTTTTCCTCGTCTGATTAATTGACCTTCAACTTTCCTTCATCTTGGTGAAAAAACCAATCCCTAATTTGACGCCTAATCAGTCCCAGTGGAAGCTTTGTTTCTACGTTTATTTATAGGCTATACTGTCGATAAAAATCCCTTTTCTTTAAACGCTTTTACACGCATACCTGCCAACCGTAATGTGACATTATATAATTTTGATGTTGGGCAAATTTCACAATAGTTCTAGCGTTTTGACCAGTATCTGTTTATATTTAAAACTATCTTTTAAGTTAGATTGCAGATATTTATCTTAGAGTGCACTGAATTCAGATCTTTCATGCCCGTTTACATCGTGCATACATCACTTTTTAAACCTGTCGCGCAAGGTGCAATGAAACCTAATCTACAAGCTTTATGCTCTGTTGTTGGAGATAATTTGTCGCAATTCTCTGTTACCTAGTTCTTCTTGAATTTGCTTTTCTTTTCTTCTAACTTTATAGCTAACTTCATCCTGGTTAAGATTGCTTCTTGGCATTGGCGAGAGTTTCGTCAGGTAAGAGCTTTGATAGTATTCGTATATATAGCTGTAGTATCACTTTTTTCAGATTCAAAGAATATCTTATTACCGCTGGCTCCAGTATGATTGAATGAGCAGGTTTACATCATAACTTTCTAGAGCACTATTCGAATCTCTGTGTTGTCTGTGTAGTTTTTGGGCATAGAACTTCTGACTTATCCTAGTATGCATCCTCATCAATTTTCCACACTTTTCAGCTATTCCATAATATGGTGGCTTTTTTCAACTGAGACAAGGTCTCTTATAATCTACTCTAAAAGAGCCTATTTTTTAACTGTTAATGTTATTACATCTTTGAATATGAATCATCTGGCAAGACATTGCAGCCTTTATCATTCATGAGATATTTTCTGATTTGACTTAACCATTGCAGAAACAGTGACTTTCTTTGACAAACACTTGATCTTTAACTAACAGATCACTAAATTGTATACTTGAATACATGATTTGTAATGGCACATTTATCTGTGATGGAGCATCGTGAGTTATCATGTACTTGATTGAATACAAAATTAATAATACTATTTTATCTTAGACTCAGTCTTATAAAGTTAAGCCGTTTTAACTACTTTATCTTTATATTATTTGATTATTTTTCTCTCTATAATGCAGAACTCTTAAATGTAGGAACAAAGTGGACCTTTTCAAATTCAAAAATATTTCAATCCTGAAAAAAAAATTAAATGGCTCCGACATATATATCTATATATAAGTATATATATAGTATTGTATATATATACTATAGAGAAGATAGTATCATAGCTGATGAAATGGATGTGTATTATTATATACACTATATATATATATCATTAATAGTATATATGTATTATATTATTATATAGCAAATAAATAAAATAGTACTGTACAACGACCCCACCATGGCCCACAAAGAAATGCCACAATTCAGAAGTGTCCCTTTGAATGATCAATTTATAGTGAGTAGTCTGGTTCATACTTATTCTATAATATGTCGAGCAGCAAAAGAATTTCAGCTGATTGTGAGATTTGTAAGAATATTCAGTTCAGAGACTAATAAATAAAACAAGAATGTTTAAAAATATACGTATAATATATACTAGTATATATTATATATTACTTTTGATGTGACTGATATTACGTATATTGTAAGTACTATTTATATAGGTTTCCACTATATATGTATTATGGTCTTATATTACTATATATCAATATAGTACTAGTATATAATACTAATATCATACTTATAATTATATAACTAAATTATATTAAGTTAATTATCCTTAATATTATACCTATACAAAATACGAATATCCTCTAATTTTTTTCTACGTATAATTTAACTGTTCTAGAATTATTAGTTTTCTAGTTTCTCAGGAAATAATTATAGGTTTATTTTTATAAAAACTATCCTTTCTTACAATATTACATGATTAATAAACATATAATCGAAGATATTAGAATCTTATAATATGCATAATAATATAATAATAGAATGAATTCATATAACTTATATATATAAGCATATCATATTATATCTAGATATGATATATATCTTATTATATGATACAGTGATAATAGATAGTGTATATATTATTATAATATATTACTAAGTATACTTATACTTATATTAACTATTACTAATTGTATAGATGTATCTTATAATATTATGACTAAGTCTCCATCTTATTATTTATAGTTTATCTATATAGTATCGGCCTATATATATATACTATATATATGTATATTTTAATTATAAATTTATATATATATCATATATGATAATATATATATATATTTACCTAGTACTAATATATAATATCATATAATATAATAATATCAATATTATCATACCTATTATATTATATACGTGTAATATTTATTATAATAGTACTTTTAATATCCAGGAGTATTAACCAATTTGTTTAAAAATAATTTTCTCTCTTTACATATAGGCAGAAAATAAGTCTTAGCTATACTTTCTTATATACATATACAATATCAGTGCAATGTTTATATACTAACCTAAAGATATATATCAAGTTATATATTCCACCTTGTCTAACCCTAATTCTACATAAGGCGTGCCTACTATTATAATTTAAGCCGTGTATTTCATAATATTTGTTTTTTTTACTTTATTCATAATTAAATTTATTACGAAATATTTTCAACAAAAAGTTTTAATTTTTGTTAACTCTCACATAGCTTGTAAATAAACTATGTTCTGAGTCAGAATATGACGAGAAATTTATGGGAAAATTAATCTAGAATGTATAAACATAGAAACCCAGATTGATGAATGAATTCACGCAGAGGATCGTAATATTGATGTAAATTTGTAAAAATATACAACAATCAAAATTCAAGCAGCCTAATGCTGCAGCATAATATTAAAAGAGGTTAGTTGGTTTATTATTATTTAAAACGGAGGGGGGAGGAAGATATGAATTGATAGCAAAAATAAGTTCTCTTTGAATGGATAAGGATGTAACATAAATAATGTACAAAAAGCTAGTAGCAAGTTTTTATTTATATATTAGTAGTATATTGTTAATTTTCTTATTATTACCACAAACAAATTTGCAATAATATACTATTAAATATTATATAATATGATATATACTATACTATATACTTATATATATATATATATATAATTATATATATATATATATAATATAATTATATTATAGCAATTATATAATAATACGATATATAATATAATATTAAAATATATATAATATATATATATATAACTAATAGTATATATATTCTATATATTATATATATATATATATAATGTTAGTATATATATATATATATATATATATATATATACTATGATACTATATATATACTAATATATATGATATATTAATATATATATTTTATATTATATATATATATATACTATATAATACTTTACTTAATACATTATATACTAGTACTACCGTCTAACCAAAGTACGTCTTTAATATATTGTCTTATTACTTATATTATAATTACTATATATCTTATATATTAGATAATTTTAACTACATCATCAGTTGGATCAGATTTTTTAAGACTGTTCGAATGTCAATGATCTTGAAAAAACTTTTAAGTTTTGTGTATTTGAGCTCAGTGTAAAACGAGAATGAATGTACTTTATAGTAATTTATAAATTTAGATAGTATTATATACAGTTTCAAATAAGGAAATAGTAAAATATACCCGAGTAGTGATTTTCTAAATGAATCTTAGAAGTAATGGTTTGCGTATGGTACCGGAGGTGAGTAGGAGCTCTCGTATGATAGTGTGGTCTTTGATTTCAAAATGTGTTTGGATCATCGTGTGATCAAATAATAGGTATTTGTTCGTAACAGTGTCTTGGGCTTTTGGAAAGGTGACAGTGAGATAACATGAGAAGGATAGAGAATGGGATGAATTCCTGAAAAGGAGGTTTGTGTGTAAGTGGTCACATATCATATCTTTCAAACAACGAATTTTGACTTATTCTCTCATAATATCAAGACGTGGTTAAGATCAGAGGATAGGTATCGAAGTGAAAAGTGTTATCGATGAGAGAGTTAGTGAAAGAAGGAGATTTTTGGAAGATGTGATGAATGATATCTAATCCAGTGAGTGTGGTAGGGAAGGGATTCTCGACATCATTGATGTTTAAGTAAGATTACATCAGGTACTGTTATTCGCTTGCTAGATTTCATTCGGGTGGAAGCAGCGCACAGGCTGATAAGGAAGGAAATGGGAGAATTCAAGAGTGAGAAGTTAATTGGCATGTCGTAGTAACGTTAAAGTATTTTATAGAAGCACTTGTGCAAATAATTAGATGTTGAATGATGACATAAGATGAAGATACTGAACACAATTTTGCGGCGCAAATGAGAATGAGTTTTGCTTCAGTGCTCTAAAGAATATGTGAATGTTGCAAAATATAGGACTGGTAATGAAATGTTAAACATTCAGTCATGTGCGTGGGATTGAAGGTATGCAAGCTGTAAAAAGCAAAAATCGAGCCTGTCCTAATGTACCGTATCAAAACCAATGAGTAGGTTTCAAAGAAAAGGACGTCACATATATGTTGCAATTCTTGCTCAGTTATACCGAACAAAATGCAAGACTAAAATTTGTATACGTAGAGCGAAAATGAGGTATAAAAATGAAAGGTAGTCAAAACAATTAAAATTAGACCCCAGTATTTATGAAACCCTCCAGAAAGAAAGAGTTGAAAGTGGAGAAGTCATTTACAATGAAGCAAACTGCATAAAAGAGGATGATCTGCTTTTCGCTAAACTGCTCTTGAATATTGGAGTGAAGGTGAAGTGTCAGATGGATGACACAAAAAAATTTGCGTAAGGATCTCATCTCTTTTAGCCAGTAATTTGAAAGATACATATGCCTTTTGTGATATAGGAGTGCTTGCTAGGAAATATTTTGTACAGTCATTCAGTTATTTGTAATATTCATGACTATTACCGGTTAATGGTTAGAGTACGATAGTTGATAAAATGGTTAAATCTGCAGGCTTAGATCGGAATTACTGAGAAATATCATAGTCAAGGATCCGTAAGATGATTGATTGAATGGATTTGAAATTTGTGCTGTGCTAACAAAGCGTTTATGGAGGTATTATCAAGGTATAATTCGGAGCGGAGATAAGCAGTAATAGCTACTCTTTCGGTATGATAAGGATAACGGGTGGTAATGTGTTATCTGTAGAGGAAAAAAGTTTGACCGTATTTGAAAGAGTACTAACTGGTGTATTTTGGTTGAACGGATACTCTTGATATGCGGACTAGTATTGGGAAGAACAATATGCATTAGAAGATGGAAGGAGGATGTGGGATCAAATTTTTACAATTAAACAAAATGATGGAGAAAATAAGAAAAAAATAAATTGTGTATTTAGGTTTTATGGAGTTGCAATCAGGCGTATGATATTATTAATAGAAAGCTCTTGTGGCAGTGAACCTGTTAGTGAATATATCGTAATTCATCATCCAAAACATTATCACACTCAATACAATCCAAAAGACTCTCTACTTTTCATCAAAGCTCTATCTTCAAGACACTTTACCCGAATTATCACCATACCTAGATCTAGCTTGAACCGTTTCAAAACACGAACTAATGCTTGTCCATCTCACACTCTGTAGTCACCATCCTTCCTTTCTGGAATATAAATTTAAAAGCGTTTACTATAATGCTTCGTCTCTTCAACCTCCGACTGTCAAAGAGCTTTTCCTTCCTTCTCTATGCACAGAATTGACAACACATAAACATCTCTTACTCAGACTGCTCGGACTTACACGGATCTCTGGACCCCGCTTGCTGTGGCAGCACAATTATCTCAAGATCCCTGCTTCTCTGTAGAGGAGAGTTAAGGGGATTACTATCCATAAGTAAGAAAGTAAGATAGATAGAGCAGAGTCCATTTGTATAGTTAAGATCTCTCTAATGCGTTAACCTCCGGCAATCCATGTGTATATCATCCAAACCCCCACCCACCTTGCAGCCTCCCGAGTAGCAAAAAATCACAGTGGCTGACACCATATACTTCTCTAACCTATCACAACACACTTTTTCCCCTGTGGAAACCTCCCACACAATCAGACACCCACTTATCTATTAACACACATCTATTCATCCCATTATGATTTCCGCAAGATCCAAAACTAACTATCCTACTCATTGTACCCCCACGAGAAGTATCCCATAGAGAAAACAAACGTCTCATAGAACTTGGGACATAACAAGTAATGCTGTCACATCTTCCACCATTCAATCAAAGCTCCTAGCCCTCACTGCAACATTATGTTCCTTTCCAAATAATATGATTGACAACTAGCATCTCTTATTAGGCTTTGAATATGATTACTAGCAACATTAAACGCACAGAAGTGTCAAGTTGTGTAGACCATGTTCGCTAAAATCCATAGCAATCTAAATGTGATGGTTATGATGCTATATTTGGATATAATATGACAGTGCGGGAGGGCATTATGAAATTTAAATCTGCTTTTCAGAAAGGAAGAAGGGTGTGCTCAATTGGAGATGTGACAGCAGTTACTCGGTGATTATGGTTCGTCCAGAGTTTTTTAGCATTTCGGAATATTTCTGATGGAGATATGTTGAAATATGATGTATTATATTAATGCAGAAAATTATTGGGTATGAACCGATGTATCTGTTACATTAATTCTTCCCGAACCTTACAATGTGGCTGGAATATCTCGATTGTCACCCATTTCTCTATGCGGAGAGGCAGGGCAACATAGTAGATACTATGTATATATCTACGATTACTACATATATATATATAATATATAATATATATAATATATATATAATATGATAATAGTAATATATATATAATATATAGATATAGTATATATATATACATATTATTTATTCATTTTATTAAAAGTCACCACCTCAATGGCATAAGACCCTATTCAAAGGGAACTTCTCTACCGTAATGTTTCTACCTAGAGATCCGGAACTAGGGATCCAAACTGTGGCCCTGCAATGTGACTCAGTTTCCGCTTGCAGTAGATATATACTATATATTATATATATATATATATATTAAAATTATAATCTATATATATTATACTATAATAATAATATAATTATATTATATATTAATATATATATATATTATACGTTATATTATAATATATATTAATATATAATATATATATATATATATAGTATATATATATATATATAAATATATATTATATATTTAAGATAAGGCTATATATACTATAATATATATATATATATATATATTATTGCCCACCTTTCAATTTTTTTAGTTTGGTGATAAAATAAACTGTTTGAAAGTATCTGTGTTCAAATGGGGGAAAATATTTGTTAGAACTTTACAGTTCTATTCTATACCTCGGCTGTTTGCCATCAAGTTTAATCATATAACGTAATTAATCATCAAGTAGAAAAAGAGTCTATAATGTTTCACTTCGCTTGACAATGAATTATTTAATCTTTATTCAGGTAAAATCGTTTGACATCGTACCCATCTGTAAGCAGGAGCCACGTCTATGCACCCCTCCATAACATCTTTTCCAGCTCTATCACCTAAAGAACTGAATGTTAGACGAGAAATGATGAAGGATGTTTCGGAAGAATGAAACCCATTAGCTCATTTCTCTATCTTACTGAGATCAGATAAATCTATAAAAGTTAGAACTGATCAAGGAGTGTCTGTTTCATGGCAGGAGGAACCACTTAGCCCTTAGATGTCCGCCTCGTTCACCAAGTAGAAATGAAAAGAGTACAGATGTTGCAACGAGATGAACCACATAGCCACTCATTCACTTCTGCCTCCTTCAAGCATTCGGTATAAATCAGAGTAAAAGTAGAAGAGCTAGAAGACTCTGCGGATCATGCAAAAGACGAACCACTAAGCCCATCACCTTGATGTCCGGCCTGATAGTATTGCCAAAATTAGTGAAATTTAGATACAGACGAATCCAGAATGGGGAAACTGCAAGGAATAACCAATCTTAGCCTTTCGCTATTACCATCTACTCTCTCAAATCGAGTAGCTACAAAAGTGAGGCTCCTGATCTGTTGCTGAAAGTTCGAGTATTCTTAAGGTAAGCAAGATGAAGAATGATCCAATTTTTTAATTAAAATTACACGGCATCAGACATTCCCATAATGTTTTATCTTATAATAGTTAAATAAGTTTCTACTTTGTCTTTCATTTACATTACATAATAAAGTAATATTGTGACAAAATCCTTTTATTTTTTAGCAGGTAGTTTCTCTTGCAATTTAAAAGAATATTATTATATTAAATATTTAGTATACTTATTTAATATATAATTCATTATTATATATTATTATTATTCCCTCCAAAATATTACCATCGACTACATATTTCTTATTTTTTGAAGAGCAATATTTATTATTTTTATTTATTTTTTTTTGTTGTTGTTTCCTTTTCTTTTATTATGTTTTATTGTTTTATGAAAAATTCTTGCTACAGATGTTTAGTCATTATACGAAATCAAAGTATTTTTATCATTTATTATTTTATTATTATTATTATTATTATTATATTATTATTTTGATTGAGTATAGTCTCTTGATACCGTACATATTTTCCAGTCCCCCAGTTTGTTTCCCTTTTTCATCCTTTTCCTTGTACATACTATCCTCCTTGTTCCTGGTAATCTATTGGCTTGCATGTCTATGCATCTCGTTGTGCCATGTGCCCTCCTTTCCCTGTGGAGTGAGGTACAATCAAAAACGATTGTTCTCGCTTTTTCTCCGGCGCCTATTGTAGGGACCGAAAGCTTGTCTAAACCACTAGTGAGGCGTCCGTACTTGGGTGTTATAATCTTGGGTGATTCACGTTTATCCGTGTGGTGCACACTACTATATCTGCCATACTTATGAACTGACGCGGATTCAGGAGCTTTTCCGAGGCCACGCCCACCCCATGGGGGTTTCGGGGGAGGATGTATATAGCTCTGGGCGTGTGATGGGCGCAGTTTCCGCTGGCTCTCAAGGACGTTTCATCTTACTATATTCATCATTCGTTTTATTGTTTTGTGCTTATCTATTGAGGTGTAAACGTTCCTGGGATATTACTTTTATGAAATTGAAAAGAAAAAGTAAGTTAACTATAAGAAAGGCGAACCTCACCATCTTTGGCTCCCAACCCGACTCTCCCCTGCTATCTCATCGAGCAGCCAAGGGCTTTGCACGCCTTTTATGTCACCCAACCCCTATGTCCACACAATCGCTGCCCTTTCTCAGGAGACAATAGCTTACTGGCCCTATCATCACATTATTATCGAATTACTCCAACATACGCAGAGTTTCGCGGCAGCGGAAGTCCTCCTCTGAGGCACACTTCATATAAACAACGCAAGCTACACATCGCCTCTCGGACCCCCCCCACCGGCTCGGGTTTTGCGTCTTTATCCTCTCTAATTTTTATTTAAGTTCCACAACGTGTAATTCACTTACGGCTAGAGATCTTGTTCTCAGCGATGCTTTGAGCAACTCCATTCTCGGGGAGTTCAGTTTGACAACAAGAGAAATGGTTCCATCTGTCCGTGCTGCCTTCAATCCGCAGAGCCAATTTACTGCTTCTCTCTCTCCCGTTTGGGATATCTCCTTATCATCTTATAACCTGACCGAGGCCGCAATACGTCGAATGTACACATATTACCTCTGGAGTTCCGTTCGAATACAAACGGACATATCTGCTTCACCTTCAAGGTCGAAATCACTGTCAACAGTGAAATGTATTTATCGGGTCCCCCCCCTCATATAGTATGGAGAACAAAAAATTGCCAAACCTCGCCTCCACTTCTCAGTGTTTCCCATTCCTCCGACCAAATATTAAAACTAGGCTACTTACGTTTCTTGTGCAGACTCCATCCCCGTCGGAAGTATTTCTTGCAGTATCCTGTTGGGCTTCTTCATCTCTCACTTCCAACATTCTAGTTCGAGATGCGGTACACCTGATCCGCTCTAACTGTAGCGAGGGCATTCAGTTCTGCAGCCTCCCTAAATCTCCTTTGCGTGCCTCCTCGAGACTACGTCAGGCTCTTCTTCCGCTCCAACCGACTACTAGCCGATCATCATGAAATTGACCTCGCGAGTCCGCTTGGCAACTGTTGGATTGTGATATGTGCTAGATACTAAAATCTCGGCTTAGTCGAGCCCCTCCGTCGACCATAGTTCGTCCTCTTCTTCTCTCCATATCCGGCCTGATGCCTCCTACAACGGGAACCTACTCAGTATTTGACACTGATCACGACCTCGAACTGCCATACTACTTCTAACTCCTAAACAGTCTTTTATATGAATGAGTATACCTTATGATCAGTACCCTTCTCCTCCCCTTCTCTTATATTGTTGTATCCCGCGCTCCAATTCCGATCCCCTACCTCTCTGTTTCCACCTACTATGCCTGATCTGAGCATTACTGCCGTCCCGCTTTATATTTCTCTCATTCCCTACTTTGTCGTACATTTATCTTGAACATATCCGCCTATTCCCCTATCCTTCCCAGTTAGTAAGAAATCCAGATTTTCACTCTATCTTTCCTGCCAAATCTCCTCTCTCGTTACATATCACGACGATATTTGCGTTCTTACCGCCCGAACTAATGTCATATCTTCATGAGTTGTAATTAAGTTTATTCGACGCATTTCATTTATTCTAAGGTGGCATCCTGCTGTACTCCCTAATGTTATTCGTTCACTAGTATTAGCGCTTCACAATGGAACAAGTGTCTACTCATGCCCCACTGCTATCAGGGGATTAAGTTCTTTTTAGATTATTATTTATTATTTTATAGTATTTATATTATGCATCATATCTTATATCTACTATTTGAGTCATTCTGTCTATTAATCTTAATTAATAAACTTAATTGATTTTAATATTGGCTAAATCAATAGTTTATTGATTGATTGATTTTAATTTGATTTGTCAACTAATGTAATTAATTGATTATCATTAATTGAAATACGGCATGATCATGTGCCTAAATTTGGTAACGAAAAAGACTATTTGAAAATAATAGCTTGTTTAACACTTTCACTTTTATCGTAATTCACTCATCATTAGCCTGCGCATACCATTCAACCTTGTTATATTGCTGTTATTCATGTATGCCTATAGTTGCAAATAAATAAAACTGCAAATACAAATCTTTAAATTAATCACGTGCATAATAAATTTTAAGATGTCTCTAAATTACACCAAATAATATAACTAATAATAAATTACTAAATTTTGTATTACTAAACATTTATAAATTACAAGATCTACGATCGTAAATGTACAAAGCATAAAAGTATCTAGTAAGCTACTTGACTAATAAAATTTTTTTGTTTAATCTATTCTCACAAATTACAGAAAATGACCCTGATCACAACAAAATTCCAGAGATCACATACAAAATCACGTTTCTTATCTCCCTCGAGCCCAAGAGGTCTGCCTATCAGGAGTCTAAACCATGCCCATCGATGTCCTATCTCTTCCTAAAATCCAGCTTGAATTAATCCGATCAATTGCTCATTAATAACCCATACTGGAGCCACTTAACAATTTATTTATCAATACTTAATAACTGGTAAAAAGAAAAAAATTATAATTAAATCAAACTTTAAACCCATTCAGCCTATTTATCAAATTACTTAAACCCATATTCTGGCCTAATTACCAAATTATAAACACCTATTGCTAGCCTGATTATCAAATATTAAAACCCTATTTAGCCGTTTATCAAAATTTTAAACCCTTTTCTCCATTATCAAATTGTTAAACCCTATTCTAGCCTATTATAAAATTATTAAACCCTTTTCTAGCCTATTATCAAATTATTAAACCCTTTCTAGCCTATTCCATCAATATTAAACCGTCTATCTAGGCCTATTTATTCAAATTATTAAACCCTATATAGGCCTATTAACAAATTATTAAACGCTTTATTCTAGCCTTTGATCAAATTATTAAACCTATTCTAGCCTCATATCTAATATATGTACTTTTAATCAGTAACCACTAAGTAAGGAAACTAAGAGGTTTGAGACTTAACTACCATCAGAGCTGATAGTTCAATATTAAAAGATTATTAAAGAAAGCAGGTAAGATAAAGAAAAATAAATCAATATATATTAGTTGAGATATGAATATAAGGAGTACTAAGTTGAAATTGTAGTAAAGTAGTGAAATGTTTGTTAAGCAAAATGAGACGTTATATTGTATAGTTAGATTGTTTTATCATTATATATATAATATTATTAATATACTATTATATATGATATATATATAAGTAGATATACCTACATATATATATATTATTACTTAGTAATTTTACTATTATATATATACTATATATAATATGATAATAATATAGATATATATATAGTATATCATTCTATTATATATATATATACTATTCTATTTTCTTTACTTAATCTACCTTCATGTTCCCCAAGATTGGGAGTAAGGTGCCCTACAAGCATTGAAAAAGAAGAAGCAGTAGGAGAGTATGACAAATTCGAAAAGAAAGCCCAGCACTTATGCCCCCTCTGTACCAATTAATTAGTGAAAAACTCGTCACAGACAGAAAATCTCACATTTCTAGAGTTTCATGGACCGCGACGGACCCTCACTAATGGTAATTCGTCAATGTAAGGGAATTCATCCCTTGGCCATGTGGGCCACACCATGCCCCATACAAAAACCCGCCGCCTTTCTCTTCTATCATGCACCTTTATTCCGCCCTCGAATCTCATTTCTTCCCTTCAGATCATCTGTATTTCTTTCGACACTTTCTCTCGTCTCTCAGCGGTGCGGTTTCCCAACACACTCTCCACTACAATCCGCTTTAACAACGACTATCATCATCTATCCACATGATCCAATCTATATCCAAAGATACTCTTCACTGTACTTCATACCTCATTTACACCCACATTGACATGTCAGACACCACTCACGTCGATAGCACTCTATCTAAATACATGTTCACTCTCCTTCATATTATGATTAAATTCTATCTTACAATCACTGCGAACTGTCCCCTAATATTACGTACTCTCCACCTTCCTGCACACGACCTCCACGTTGATACTTCCCTAGATCTCATACTTCTTATTCATCACTACCAATTAGTTGCCACTACCGCTGTCAAATAAACACACTGATAATTCAACCATCACCCTCACTGTAGGACTCTCTATACGTCTCGCTACTCATCAGACTTAGTCCCTCCTTACATTGCTCACATACATGACTCTTATATTGCACCAGCAACTCTCGTGCCAAATTCAATCAACTTCCCTCCGTCTCACGATCTTCTGCAGATCATCGATTTCCCTTACATCCAACACATACCCTAATAATTAAACTCAGACACTTGCCCGTCAGCTGACGGTTCGGTTATCCGACTGCTTAACCTTCTAGCACTGCCGGATCATATCCCTATCGACTTCGTGACACACATAACGATTATATCTCTTATCTACGCTAGTACCTTTACTCGCGATTTATAGCATAGCTTCCCTTCCTTCTGCACCTTCCGCTCTTTGCATACACTCTATAAAGTATAACTCCCTCCTTCCATACACTTACATCCTCTTCTCTCGACGCCAATATCCACATCGCGCTTCCTGATATTCTCACTCTGTTCCTCAACCTACGTATTCACTGCATCAACACGAAACCTCAACACTTCCCGCTATTCATCGTCGCGATGATCGCAGCATCAGCTGCGCTGACGATGTTCCTAGGCTCCATTCATGGGTCACCATCTGCACGTGTTGGTTTTCCCATCATCTCTACCATACCACTATACTCTCTTCCTACATTATATTGCATTCTAACCCACCTACGAATTTTCTTCATAATCCCAGTTCCAATACAAATTGAATAACCAAGAGGACATACATCAACCCTGTCTCACCGCTATTAATCCTAAACCAATCACCATTGAACACCAATCTATTCATTACACACGCTATCACATCGCATAACTATACTTTTAGATTCCATCAGAAGCCTACCACCCAACACCAATATATCACTAAACCTGCGCATAAAGCTTCCCTTTAACTCTATCATACGCCTATAAAACCTAAATATAATTTATTCTCTTCTCCCTCCATTTTCCAATCATTGTTTAATGTAAAGATTTGATCCACGCGCCATCTACCACTCCTAGACGCACCTTGTTCTAACAATAGCATCCTTTCAGTTCACTCGACGCACTCTTCTCGACCGAAAATCCCAGCATAAGACCTTCCCGTACAACAGTCAAAAACTTAGTTCCCTTAATTTCTAACAGTTCCCCTTTTCTCCCTTACCCTTATTATAAGGGACTCATTACGCTCTCCTCCAATCTCTCGGAACTATCCCATCCATAAACGCTTTATTATACACAACTTCCAAATCCATCAATTCACCATCTCGCCTCGCTCTTGATCCATTTTCTTCACAGAATATTCATTCTTTACGATTTACAATTTCTTCAACTTTCTCACTTTCTACAATTATCCTCCTCTCCTTTACTTAATAACTATCCCAAAATACCTATTCCTTCTTGCACATTCAACCCACACACATTCACTAACACCTCATATTAACAGTAATGATGAGGAGGATTTTCGAAGTGATCTTTCCACACTCCCATCACATCCATTTATTCAGTTTACAAAAGACCACACTATTCATTATCTAAGCAGTTCCCCTTCATTCTCATTTCTAACCTTTCGCTTCCTATCGAAGAGCTCTTCCCTGATTCCTCATTATTCCTCTTCAAAAATGATTCTACTTTACCTCTCTTTTCTCTACTGTATGCCTAACCTTTTAGTATTTCTTTATTTCCATTAATTATATATATTCAAGATCTTTCTTTTTGGCCTTCATCCTTTGCTTTTTGTACATTCAACCACGTCTTTTTTACCTTAAACCGCTTTCATCACCTCTTATTCCACCCACTTCGCTTCAAACATTCTTACTTCCTACTTTGTAGCACATCCACACACTTCCTTTGCATACTAACAATTGCTTCCTTTCAATTTTGCCCCCAAGATTTGTTCGTATCAACTTGTTCTGTCTCCAATTCAGCCGATTACTAGCGAGCGCTTCACATACTTAAACCTTAGTCTTGTTCACTTAACTATGCTCACTCTTAATTTTAATCTACTTCCTTCCGTGTCACCTGCCTTTCCATCCAAGCCCCCACTAACTTTAAATTTTACACTATGAAACATAATATCGATACACATCTTTCTAAACCCACTTCCACTGACTTTTTAACATTCCAACAACATACTGCCATACTTGCCTCTTGCCACCAACCACAAAAGCAATTTCATGACTTCACTCATTACACGCTTACCCTTACACCAACGCTGTTTAGTGACGTGATGAAAGCTTTGGTGGTTAAAGAAAAGGAGGACTATCACACATGAACCTCGTGCGTTTCAAGACAGAAAGCACAGCACCGTTGCGACCCAGGTCGAGTGTCGCCCGCCACCCAAAACACCTGATATACATTTTCTGTTTTGTCACAGTGTATCAACCATTTCAGCCCCAAGCACGAGCAATGGGAAGCTCCTCCACCCAGCCGACATTCATTGTGTGCAGTGAGATTCACAAAAGCGGACTCTCTAAACTGTGTTGCCCGCAGAAAGGACCATACGTCACAACCACAGTACCTGGACCTTGTGCAAACTGAAATGGAACCATTGAGAAGTTTCGTAGACGCAGCACAACACAAAGGCGACCAAGCTGTGTACCACAGCACGCAGCAAATTGCAATCCGCTCTTCCTCGCTTGCATGCATTTTCCACACCAGCAACACAACATGTTCACACCACACCACGTAGGTGCACCGGGGCCGTGTTGAGTGCTGGTGGGTTCACCACGCGAGCAAAGCAAGAGGCCGGCCTTGAAATAATCCATAACCTCGCTTCCGCTGCGCCTCAACATGGAGGTCTTGAACATCCATGACCCAGCGAATATCAGTGACAAAGGCGCCGAAATATAGAAGTCCGGGGACGGCGACGCACGACCAGCTCCGAGCCAGGCATCAGCATCTGTTTAGCAAGAAGAGGTGTAGGGGGGCAGCCAGCCAACGTACCCACCGTGTCTCTAGTCGCGTGTGTACGAACTTCGCAGAACATACGATGGGGCAATTTCTGCCCCCACACACAGGGATGAAGGAGGATGGGATTGTCTGAAAGGGGTATCGAAGAAGAGGGGGTGCGGTACAGGAAGCAGGGGAATGCGATGTAAGAGATTAAGGGATCCAGAAGAGGTGCTGGAGGATTGAGGGGGTGAAAGAAAGATGAACTCAAGTAGAAAAGGCACCATGAAAATGGGACGGAAGGGTCACACTACGGCGAGGAGCCATTGGGACTCGTCCCCTCCGAGGAGAAGAGAATAAAAGAGAGAGAGAAGTAGATATACGTAAATGAGAAAAAAGAGAGAAGAGAAAGGTATAGATAAAGATACTAGTATGAAAGAAGATGCGGATTAGAGAGATAGACTAAGAAAAAGAACGCGCATTAATATGGCCAGAATGAGAGGGGAGAGTCTCGAAGCGGGGGGGTGGATGGGCAAGAAGGAATAGTGAATTTGGGGATTGAGTGATAGCAAAGGAGGAGGTGTAATGGGGAAGGAGAAAAGTGAAGAAGGGGTAAAGCTTTTCTGGGCGAATAGGACATTAACAGATGACTAGAGGAGCGTGAGATTTTTAGGTATTGCATAGACACTCGCGAGAGAGAGATGAGTGTGACCGTTGGAATTGGGTCATGAGGTGATGACACTCTTAAACAAGCCGATCTCTGTCATGTGCGTGGTGACTCCCCTGTGAAAAGATAGAGGCTATCCTCTAACGCTCGATCGTGGCCTGACGACGCAAGCCCCCAAGAGGAACGTTTACTCCTTTTAACTGAAGCTGCACAGAGATGATCTCGAGGCGGGACGTTGTGAGAAAACAGGGAGTTTAGATAATAAATTGAGTGTTGTTATTGGTCTATATGTTATACAGAATATGTTTTCTAGTCTGAGTTTAGAGAGAGTGTGGACTCTCTTAAAGGTGCTTTTCTTTATTGGGACGGCGTACATTGGATGTCGGGGGTTTTCATATGTAACAATTTTCGGTTTATGTTATTCGGGGGAGTCTTGACACAAAGAATAGTGAAGTAAACATTGGTCAAAGACTTGTATAGGCGTATAGGAGATATTAGCATATCAGCGCCACCAGTGTAGAATTGAGGATTATTTGTGGTATTTTGGGCAATTGGTTTTATATATACTCATAAGGCGCCCGGCAACAGGGCGTAGTTGTTGTAAGAGGGTATTATATAGAGTCTTATAGAGAGGGTAACACTATACTAAAGGTTGTGGGGATTATAAGCATATGTTTTAGGTATGTTAGGGGTGTTAGGGTTAAGGTGTCTGGAAGTGGGAAAGTATCTAAGACGTAGGTTTTGCGGGACGGAATTGTGGTGCTGCCGCGTAAGGCGCTAAAGCCAAGATGTTTGTGGGGTGAGGCAGTCCTATTATAGAGCATAGTGGTAAATAGTATTACAGTATGTACATAGGTGTTGATGTATACATGGGAATATGTCATGTATCGGTTCTTCCGACGTGTATCAGTATTGGGAATTGAGCTTACAAAGAAATATGGCATGCGGTGAATAGGCGGTTCGACTCCTGACGGATTCCGAAAACCCACTACTTACAATTAGGTAAGCTGTAGATTAACTAGGTTAGGTGTCACAGATAGTTGATATAGCTTTAGGAGAATTGTATTGGAACCCTTCGTACTTTTCTGGTTTAAACACTCTGCCATCTTGTATGAAAGATCGTGAGAGATCAGATATGTGATGTGGTTGGGAGAAGGGTTGGAGCGCTCTCGCTCATCTGTAGTGGTGCCGTAGCTATTGGTGAGATATGTAGTCGCTTATGGTACATGGAGCTTTGGCGTCGCTGTTTACTTCGGAAAAGTGCAGAGGAGTCGGTAGATGGATGGGCATGCTTCTGGATAACCATGCGTATCAGTTCGGAACACGTAAACTCAGATAATGTTGGCGCGCGCTAAGTACGGGGCTGGTCGGCGGGCTGATGTATCACTCCCATCCCGCTGTTTAATACTCACGGGAGATGCGTTCAAATGCCCTCTGAAACACTAAGTCCGTGGTCATGGGTTACTTAACAGTCATGAGCACGCAAGGGATCACAGAGGAACTGCACATTCACGCAGGGTTTCGCCAGCTTGGGCCGCTCGCCGGATGCTCATTAACGTATTTTTTTGAGGCCCACATAATAGGAAGTGCGTCAAGATTGTACATTACGAGTTTAAGGGCGGATGAATGGTCGTTAAAGGACTAATCGTCTGGCGTGCGAGGAAACATATGTTACAGTGTTGCTGGGAGTCAACCAAGGGTAGTTGCAGGAGAGTAGTTGTCCGTGATAGATAGGGTAGAACTGGAGTCGAGCGGAAAAGACTTCCGTAAGGTATTAGCATCCATTAACAATCGGGTGCTCGGAGTTATTTGCAAACCTAACTAGGACCCGCCTAATGGGACCCGAACCATCACTTAATTTATGGACGATTCATAACTCCGTTCGTCCACGCCTAGAGCACCGCCCTACTTCATCTAGGGTACTGCATGCGCTCTTCAGGGGACTCCGTGTGTCCGAAAATAATGGGAGGAGAAGACGAGAAGAATAAAGTAGATGAGGTAGGGAGAGCTGCCTTATTTTATAATTCTTATTGACTAATAACTCTCTCTCTCTCTCAGTCTCTCTCTCTCTCTCTCTCTGCTCTCTCTCTCTCTCTCTCTCTCTCCTCTCTCTCTCTGCGGCGGTGCCTCTTCGGTACTCATCGTGCTCTTCTTCCGCTCTACTAGATAGTTATGTCGCGTGCCGGCTTCGCTTCCAGAGGCGCGCTCTTTTACGGCTGTTGTCCCCTCTCTTTCTTGTCATCGCCTAGTTGTATTAGGAAGTGTGAGGCGGGTATAAATTGTGGTATCCAGATGATTGGCTGCCTCGTTGTAGTGTGGTGGGTGCCATGAAAAAAGAGCCGGTGGGTGATTAGGATGTATCCTGAGAACTAAAGGGAGTCGCTATGCCGTTCAAGAGTGATGTGTTCGCGTAGTATACACAAGAATGCTGGCGCAATGTTGCTGTTGGGATGTGCCACGACGGGCCAATGTAAGGGATTAAATAGAGTTGGAAGAAGCGACAGGCGATTATGAGGTGGGGTGACTATTGTGGGTCTTCGCGTTTTTCTTGAGCCATCTTTTTGAGTGAATGTAAGTGTCATGCACCGGGCCGGCGTACGTGAGGCTCATTTGAAAATCACATTATTTATTAAGTGCTAGTGGCCAACTTAATTTTCCGGGTCGAGTATTAACTTATTCGAATTATAGTGATTTTCTCGGGTGTTTAGTATTTTTTGAGTATCGAAGTGAGTTCTCATTATCGTGTCGAATCTCTGTATCCTGTTGTAAGTAGTTACCAAGAGTGATGGGCCAGTAGTTACAAGGTTGACCGAAGATTTGCTTAAACTTATAGTAATTAGGTAATACAGTATAGTGTGGAGATTAGTGCTCATTCAATTTTTATTTCAATTGGAAGCTGTATAGGACTGCCTGTTCGAGTCCACGTCTAGGGAGTATTCACCCCTCAAACAGAGCGACGAGACTTCAGTTTGATCGCCAGAAACAGGTGACTGCTCTATACTTTTCTTAATCTCTCGCAGTCGGTGGGGTATTTACGAGTGAGTAAAAGTGTGATGAATTGAAATTAACGATGTATCATACATGATTAGATTTTAATTGAAGATTATTATATGCTTAGATATATGGCTGAATTGAACTGTATTTTAATATAGGTATTAAATAATTAACTTGATGTAGTAAGTTTAGGGGAGAGATGAGGAATATTTATATTGGATGATGTAATTTGTGATATTAAAATATATTCGTTTGGTCTTTGCTTTATATGACCTATTATTAGAGAGGCTGATAATTACTTAGGTTGTATATTTATCAGACAATCATCATAGGACTTGCAAGAAAGACCCACATACTTTTTATTTCTAACCTCCACACGTGTGATGTGTACGCTATCGTTTCTGTTTAAACCCACACCCTTCAGAAGATATTTAAATGTAATAATAGATATAATATAGAATAAGCTTAGGGAGATGTAGCAGCGTACGGTAAGCGGAGAGGCTAGAAAGTGAGGTGTAGTTAGGTAT